>BDUI01000929.1:198322-209059 GCA_002335545.1 Apodemus speciosus
GGCTTGGAGATAGGTGGGGTTTTGGGGATTGGGGTGGATTGTAGGGGGTGTGGGTGTGGGTGGGGTGTGTGATGAAACCGGAAGGGGACCATGAGAATGGGAAAATGACCTTAAGGCCATGGGGAAGCCGTGGAGTACATATATGTGAAAGTGGAAGAGGTTGGGACGGGCGGAAGCAGACTCACGAGGGCACCCCATGGGAGGGGAGGGGAGTAGGAGTGATCTGGTGAAATCCGTTATGTTCGATGGCATCCTTGAAAACCAGTGAAGTCCGCCTGGGTGTGGGAGCCCACACCTCTCACCCCAGCTCTTGGAACACAGAGGCAGGTGGACCTCTGAGTTTGGGGTCAGCCTGGTCTACAGAGTGAGCTCCAGGACAGCCAGGGCTGCACAGAGAAACCCTGTCTCGAAAAACAAAGAGTTTGAGATTATCTCTGTCTATATAGTCTGTTGGAAACTAGTCTGGGATGATGTGTGAAACCCTGCCTTAAAACACACACACACACACACACACACAGAGAGAGAGAGAGAGAGAGAGAGAGAGAGAGAGAGAGAGAGAGAGAGAGTCTAAAATCTTAGTTGCTTATTTATCAAGCAGGGTATAGCTGTGTAGCTCAAGTTAGCCTTGAACTTGTGATCCTCCTGCCTCAACCTCCCTTGCGCTGTTCAGGCATGAACCAAGCCTATGACTTTCTTTAGAATCTCGCAATCCGGAAAGTCTGCTGACCTTTGTAACACCCTCCGGAATTTCTAGATCCATACGAAGCAGCAGTTCATGTGTCATTAACTAACACAAGTCACATGATTGGCAGGAAAGTGACATGACCCTCCCAGGGCCTCTGCTGGTTCTGGCTGAGGAGACAAAGAACCCAGCTCCAGCGCAGCCTCCTTCCCTCCCTCCCTCCGTTTTCTCCTCACAAAGCCTCTGCACCCTTAGGTTCTGCCTAGCAGCAGAGAACTGCCCTTTCCTCTCATTGCCTTGGCCTTTGAAAAAACTACTTTGTATCCATTGTCTCCATATCCTGTCTGTCAAAAATAATTGGCCTGTGCTTAATTCCCGCAATTCCCTCTCCAGCGGGCAGAGGGTGAGGGGTCTGCTTTTCTTTTTGCCACATTAGGGGGTAGCTACTCTCCTGTTGCTACTGGGGTTAAATATCCTGTCAGGTTTATGAATGAAGCTTAGTGTTTCTTATTCTTAGATATCCCCGCTTGTTTCTTTTGCCTTTTTTTAAATAAATTAACCTAATTACATGTAACTTCAGTTAGCCTGGAGCTCACTAAGTAGACCAAGCTGGTGTTTTGTTTTGTTTTTGTTTTTTGTTTTGTTTTTGAGACAGGGTTTCTCTGTGTAGCCCTGGCTGTCCTGGAACTCACTCTGTAGACTAGGCTGGCCTCGAACTCAGAAATCCGCTTACCTCTGCCTCCCGAGTGCTGGCATTAAAGGAATATGCCAGGCAGACATCCTTAAACTCTTGATTCTCCTGTCTCAGCTAGGTTTACAGATGTATGCCACCATGCCTGGCTATAAATACATTAAATGTAGCAATCAATCCGTCTGTCTGTCTGTCCCTCCCCCTTAGGAGCTATGGGGGGGGGGGGGTTCCTGGGAATCAGAGCTCAGAGAATTGGACACTACATATCCTGGGCTAAGAACTCTGCTATTGAACTTAATGCCTAGCATACCACAGTGGCCATGTTTGTTTATGGTTTTTCTCTCTAAGTAGTTCTGGCTGTCCTGAAACTCAGTGTAGGCCGAGCTGGCTTTGAAATCAGAGATCCACCTGCCTCTGTCTCCAGAATACTGGGACTAAAGACGCGTGCCGCTACACCTGGCTTGCTGTGTTTTGTTTTTGAGATAGGGTCTCACTCTTTAGGCCAAGGAGACCTCAAACCGTGGCAATCCTCCCCCAGTCCTCCCAGGCTTCGCCTCCCTGAATGCCGGGATTAGACATGAGTCACCATGTGCAGCAGTCTTTTGTCTTCTGTATGTATCCGTTTATTCTTTTTGATTATCAAATAATATCCAGTACGTGGATACGGCACATTTTGTTCATTTATTCGCCAGTTGTTGGCCGTTTGGATTATTTGCACTCTCAGCGCTGCTTTGGCACTGAAAATAGAAGCATTCAGTGGCAAGTGAAATAGCTCAGACTGTAAAAGAGCTTTCCATACGAACCTGAGCACCAGAGTTCGATCCCAGAACCTACGTAAAGGTAGCAGCTAAGAACTGACTCCACAAAGTTGTCCTCTGACTGAAACACACACACTCACGCACGCATGCACTAACGCACTCACACATTCATGGCACGGGAAATGAAGGACCGGACATACGCCATAGGACATATAATAGTGGTGGCTGGTGAGTTAGTGTGTTAAATTTCTATCGCGTTTCTTGACTTTCATATACACTACATGTCATGTACACACACCTCATAAATAAGGCATTTTAAGAGTGGATGCTTGTCTCCCAGTCTTGACACAAAGGTCTCAACCTGATGTCCAAAAGGAGGGAACGTTTGCGCAGCCTCAGTGCCCCACCCCTGCAGTGGGCAGGTCCAGACACGTGACCACCGACCCCTGTCTGCCTAGGGCTCCTCCCCCCCCCCCCCCCCCCCCCCCCCCCCCGCATCATCAGGCCTTGGCTTTGGCCCCGCAGACCTCTGGCTACTTTTGGCCTCAGCATCCTCATCTCCACGCTTCCGAGGCGTTTGTTTTGTCTGCGGATCGCAGACGAGCAGAGCGTGGGATGCAGCGAGCTGCTGCCGGGGCAGCCCTGTCGCCAGGGCAGCTGTGCACCACCAGATCGCGCTCAGAAATGCGGGAGGAATCGCGGGCGCGCGGGATCCTATGGCCGGCTGACATACGCGTACTGGATATCCACGTACTGGATATTATTTGATAATCAAAAAGAATAAACGGATACATACATAGGGCGAGCTGCTCCGTCTTTAGGCTAGAAGACCAGGATCAGACACTTGTGACTTAAGTAAGGGTAGGTGGTTTTAAGGTATTGAAACAATGGAGCAGGGCTCAATGGTAGAGCTAGAGCGCTTGCCACTGTGCAGGAGGTCCACCCCCCAACACTGCTGTCTCCTAAACAGACAGACAAAAATCCCAAAATAAATAGTGGCTTTGTGACCTTCAGAGAGCCTCAGGAACCCAATCCCAGGGGAGGTAACTGGGCTAGATGCGGCCTAAAGTAAGACTCTGCCACGCTGAGACTTCACGTTTCTTTGGTGAGGTAACCACCGCGGCCTGAGGCGTTTTGTTGTAGCAGTCACTGTCCAAAATCCCAACCAGTAGGTCAGGAAGGCCCTTGGGCATAAACGTACTGCCCAGCAAATTCCGAGTGGGAAGCTGTCCCCTCCTCAGGCAAACACCTGCCACAGAATCTCCTCTAGCTTGTGGCCCAGCCTTCCTGTTCGCAGTAGGACCCGACTGAGGAACTGAGTTTTTATTTTGGCCTAGCCGGTTTTAAAACGGAAGCAGTGAGAGACATCCTGGCTCATTCAGTGCAACGGACTGCTTTGGCTGGACTGAATTACATGCTGTTGAAAACTTAGCATTTGAACTGAGGTACGTACAACACGACGACGGATGTCTTCAGACACAGCAAGGACAAAGGGCAAAATTCGTTGATAGAAACTACACTTCGAAAGACCATTTTTAGATATTTTTGAGTTAAATATATTAGACTGTTACTTGTTTTCGCTTCTTCCCACGTGGCTATTAGGCGATGTGAAACTGGGCCTGGGGCTGTAGCTGAGGAGAGGGACTTGTCAAATAGGCAGGGAACCCCGGTCTCTCCTCAGCGTGTCGCGCGCCCTGCCGGTGCAGCACATCTGTAATCTTAGCACACGTGAGAAAGAGGAAGCAGGGTCAGAGCTCAGGGTCATCCTTGGCTACATAGGATTCAAGGTCAACCTGGTCTACATAGACGAAGCCACTTTGCCTGTCCCATCCAGCTGGCAACAGCCACCTCCCTCTGGACCAGACTTTAGCCCTGTGCCTTGGGGACCAAGTTTCCCCTTTAACCTAGTTTTTGACCAAAACAGTCATCTCTCAGCTCACTGCCGCACAGAGGATGACCGTCAACAGATGCTTCTGATATTAATAAATATTTGGTGTTCTTGGTTTTCTTGTGTGTGTTTTGGATCCTGCTTCTACCTCCCTTGTGCTGGGATTGCAGGCACATCCCGCCCGCCGCACCGTACTCAACATCACGGTGCTGTGCCACTGAGGAAGGAGCTGTATCCATCCATCGTCCCGCAAGCCTACAAAGAGAGAGGACAGGTAGAAATTGTCACAGTCACTGTACACATGGGGAAACTGAGGCTCAAAGAGATTCCTGGGCTAAGGTCCTGGGGTGCGTATGTGCCGTCCTGGATTTTCTGGCTTCTCGTCTTGAGGCAACTCTCCTTCCTTCTTTCTGGTGCCCATTGTGAGGCGGCTGTTTCCTCCAGGTTAGAGATGATCATTGCTGTCTTGAATGGCAGCTGCTGTGCTCCACACCGAGATGTTCACACAATTGAGGGGGCAGAACGCTAAGAAGGCGCAGGTGGCCCTTCCCCTCCAGGGATCTATAAATGGTGGATAACGGTCGACAAGAGACTGGTGGCGTAGCCGCTCATAGCTGTCCAAGCCCATTTAAGCAACCCCCAAACATTCACCGGCTCACCAAGCCAGACTCCCATAGAGGCTGTTCTTTGGTCTCCCATTGTCCTTTCTATCTGATGTGGATAGAAATTAAACTCTCCAGACAGTCACACAACAGTGCGTGTGTGGGGACTCAGCCACCGCCAGGATATGGTGCTGCTATACCTGTAGTCCCAGCTGTTGTGGAGGTTAATGCAGAAGCGGAAGGAGGCCAGCGTGGGGAACATACCATGCGAGCCTGTCAGTCTCCCCGCCTGCCTGATCCCCAATGCTCTCCTTCAAAAAATTTAAAAAATAAACGTAAGAGCTCGGCGGTAGAACACAAGGCTCCTTGTCCAGTCTCAGCGCTAAAGTCAAGCACAGCTGATAAATAGGGAGGAGAGACTCACATGGGACAGGGAGTCCAGGGCTACTTCCTAGACAGGACTTGAGCTGGGGTCCTGAGGGGGCCAGGTTTGGACCAAGAAAAGGGGAGTATGCATACACTCTGTGAGTCAAAACCAATCACTAGTCAGACTTCATGACGCTATAATCAGACCTTCGGGCTTTGGTGTGGAGTTAGAGTGCTGGAGGTGGAACCCGGGGCCTCTCATGTGCTAGGCAAGTGCTTTTCTGTGTTCCTACTGGGGGTGTTTAAAAAAAAAAACTTAACAGTTTACCAAGATATAAATTGCATACTGTAAGAACGTTCCCTCTTAAAGTACATAGAGTGTCTTACGCATTTACAGAGCTGTGCAACCATCACCCTAATTTCAGCTTGCTTTCATCACCCTAAAAGACCCCCCATTCCTGTTGGCCACCACCCCCATCCCAGGCAGTGGCTTTCTGTCTCTCGGGATTGCTTATTCTGGTCAGCTCAGGTACATGGATTCCTGTATAGTCTTGGGATTGCTTTTTTTTTTTATTTTCACTTAGCATAATGTTTCAGGGCTCGTTCATGTTGTAACATGTATAAGCACTTCATTCCTTTCTTGGAGGAAAAAATACTACATTGTGTGGATACCACATGGTGTGAATACACATGGTGCGAATACTACATGGTATGAATACTACATGGCGTGAAGACCACGTGGTGCGAATACTGCATGGTGTGAATACTACGTGGTGTGAAGATYGCACRGTGTGAATACTATATTGTGTGAAAACACATTTTAATCCCTTCATTAGTTACTGACAGTGGGATTGTATCCAATATTTTGGTGTTATGAATAATAATATGTTGCTATTAACATTTCTGCACAATTTTTGTGTGGGTAGTTTTCAATCCCTCCTGATAGATGCAGAAGAGATAAAGAGATTCAGAGATTATAGATTCAGATATATAGATATCCCATTTTACAATTTTTCCAGCAACTTGTAAGGACTCTAATTTCCTAGTTTCATCATATCCTACTAACATTTGTGTGTCTACTTTACTGTTCACAGTGTGGTCCAGGCTGGCCACAAGCTCTCAATCTCTCTGTCTTAGAAAAACAAACCAAAAAACCCCCATCTCTCTTCCACTTAATTATCCTGGCCTACTCCTCAAAAACCCAGTTAAGACGCCAGGCAATGGCGGCGCACGCCTTTAATTCCAGCACTTGGGAGGCAGAGGCAGGCAGTTCTCKGAGTTCGAGGCCATCCTGGTCTACAGAGTGAGTTCCAGGATAGCCAAGGGCTATACAGAGAAACCCTGTCTCAAAGAAAGCAAAAGGCAAATAAAACAAAAACACAACTCAATTGAGGGGCTTGGGAGATGGCTGGGTCAGAGAAGTGCTTGCCACGGAGGCAAGAGGCCCTGAGTTTGGATTCCCAGCACCTATGTAGAGAGCCGGGCATCCTGGGGCTTGCTGGCCAGCTAGTCTAGCTAAACCAGTGAGTACTAGGCTCAGTGAAAGACCCTTTCACAAAATAGGGTGAAGACCAGCTGAGAGAGACACTAGACATTGGCCACAGGCCTCTCGGTATGGTACGCACACTAGCAGGCGCGTTTACATACACCACACACAAATCAACTGAACAGCTGGGCACAGCAGTCCACACCTATTATCCCAGCAGTCGGGCCACAGAGGAAGCAGAATTGCTGTTAGTTGAAGCTGCGCCTTATTGCAAAACCAAAGGCTAGCCATGAGAGAAATACAATGTTGTAAAATAATATAATCTATAATGCTTGTTTACAAGGAGCAACTGATAACCAGGGTTAGTTGGCGATGTCACCCTGCACCCCCTTTGAATGACATTTTATTAAAATAGCTTGTTGGGTTACATGGCGCACTGACAAGAAGCAATAGAAGTAAGTGTGAGGGCTTACTTCTGAGTTCCCATTTCTTTTGTTCTTTTTTTAATGTGTATGAGTGTTTGCTTCTGTGTCCCTCATGCATGAAGTGCCTACAGAGGCCAGAACAGGGTACCAGACTCCCCAGAAGATGGAGGTACAGGCCCTCGGAGCCACCCAATGTGGGTGCTGGGAACTCAGGTCCTCCACAAGAGCAGGAGTTCAATCACCGAGCCATCTCTCCAGTTCCTCTACTGTTGATCATGTTTGTATTGTGGTTTTGTTGGGGGGGGGGGCTTTGCTGTTGTTTGAGGAAGGGTCTCCCTATATAGTCCAAGATGGACCTGGAATTCATGTAGCCCAGGCTGACTTCCAACTTTTGGTCCTGTCTTGGTTTCCCAAGGGTAAGGATTCCATGAGTAAAGCCACCAGCGCTTAGTGTTGACCATATTTTTTTTAATTAGGTATTTTCTTTATTTATGTTTCAAATGTTTTCCCCTTGTTCCCCCTCCAAAAACCCTCCACCTCATTCCTCCTCCCCCTGGGGACTCTTTTCCCTTGGCTCTGTAGCTACAAGAAACTGGAAAGGATTTAAAAGGTGAGAGACTGGCTGAACAAACAGGCCCCATCTGCACAGGTGGGCCGGACATTCACAGCTCCTCACTGGCCTCAGCCTAAGCAGATCTTCCTGCAGGACTGGGAGCTTCCTCCACCGTGTCAGCAGCAGCTGGGGAGGGAACCGACAGGGGAGAGAGAACCTTACCACTTCCCTACCTCCCAGGGCTATCTAAGCATCAAATTAGACCACTCACACACAAGGGTACAGAAACATCCAACATGCGATACAAATGTAAGGTAGCTTTTTCTTGTGTTCCCTCTCCCCCACGGAGCAAGACCCTAAAAATAGAGACAGTTATTTTTAACTTTGACTTATCAGGATATTCAATGTCTCTATTACTGTAAATTCCAAGTTGGTGGGGTTTAGTTCTTCACAGATCACTCTTGGAGGGACCGAAAGCGTCCCATCAGGAGCATGAGCACTAACACCAGCCATTCATGTCATCCCCGGGTTCCCTTCTTTGTGACAGGTACACGCTAACTCCCTTCTCTGTGACAGGTACACGCTAAGCTCTGGGAAACCCACATAGAATAAAGCAGATGGACCAAGTCTCTAACACTCCCCCCAAAGTATGGCATAGTGGAAAATCCCTGTGTCTTAACAAGCTCTTAAAATACATTGTCACCTTGAGGGGAGGAGGGTGATGACTCCAAGTACCCAGGCGATCAGTAAGCAAGGTTAGATTATTTTATCACGGGTAGCTGGCCTTCGATTTCATCACTGTTCTGTAAGGCAGAGCTGTTCGTTCCTGAGCTTAGTCCCTAACCCCAAGAGTATAGAGGATGTCACACTGCCACACAGCTGGGCCTGAGAAGAAGCCAGCAGAAAGGCCTGCCTGCTCTTCTACTGTCCTGGCCTGGTACTCAGAAGCTCTTCAGAGACAAGTCTGGCCTCCAACTCCACCCTGTCTTCCTCTCTCCTTGCTTTCAGTTCTGTTTCTGACAGAGAAAGAAAAAAGAAAAACAAACCAAATCAGATTTGCTCCCCAGTGCGAGCTAAGCCCCCGTACTTACCCCTGCCTGCCCACCCTTCTTTTGGGGATCCTCTTTCTGAACTCCACAGCTACCACCCTCAGAACCCCCTCCTAAACCTCCACTGCTTCCCCCAGAAACACTACAGCTCATTGATGGGGAAATACACACATAACCACAACCCTCAAATCCTGGGAGCCCAAACAATATGGACCACCTAAGTTCTCACCAGGTGGCCCCTTGCTAGCCCCCTTCCTCCTCTGTCCCATCTCTACCAGTCGCCTAGGACCCCTTCTCTGGGACCATGTCACCTGGCAGGCCAGCACAATCTCACTCTGAGTCTCCAGATCCCATCACCCCATCTGGCAAAGGCAAGGGCCCTCCCACCACTTCTGGGGGACAGCCCTGGCGCTGAGAGGTTAGCCTCTGCCGCCTCCGCCTCCCGGTGCATTGAGAGGACATGATCCTCCCACCCCCAGGCTTGTCACTTTGAGGGACAGGTGGAGGAGACAGGGAATGACTGGGAGTGTGGAGACCTGAGGTGACTTGAAGCCAATCTGTCTCAGTGATAATTTCTCCATTTTTAAAAAGCAGGGGGTTGCTGTAATCTCTAAGGCATTGTCTAGTTCTCAAAGTGTGCAACTCGGAGATCCTGGGGCTCTGTTAGGTGGTTCTTGTGATTTGAACAACCGACTGTCAGCTGTGTGCCCAAAGACTAGGGTCAGGCGTGCCAGTGCTTATGGCCTAGTCTGTGGCTCCTCCTCATAGAGCAGGGCAGACCCTATTTTGAGGCATCCCAAAAACCCAAGTCCAAGGTGACCATCTGCTGACATCTGCAGCACCTAGCCAAGGCACCTGTCAGGACACCAAAGCTTCCTGCACCCACGCAGGCGACCCCTTTCCTCCATGACCTGGCAACTTTAAGTCCATCCCGGTGGCACCAGTCAGCCCCTCCCCCATCCCCCRTCCCCTTGTCACTCAAGAGCCCGGAAAGAGGGTTATGCCAAACCTCTTAGACTCTATCACCTGAGAATGGCGGCTAGAGGGCACGGTTAGGCCGCAGTAGTGTGTTTGCCAGGGACCCCTTTCTAGCTTCCTCTAAGAGAGCCCGACCTAGCCCTAGCCCCAGCCCTCTATCCAGGCTGCTCCTTGGCCCCTCGGGGCTCCCCTTGCCCAGGGCGGGCGGGGAATCAGTCGGGCTCGCGCTGCCGGGGACTTTGGAGCGAGGAGGAAGCGCGGAGGGGCGGGGAGGTGGGGGTGTGTCGGGAGGCGGCGGTGGCTGGGTTTTATAATCCGCAGGGCGGTCGCGGCGCGGGAGAAGGGGCAGCGCCGCACCGCGCGCACCGCGCCATGGGGGCTGCGTCTGGCCAGCGGGGGCGGTGGCCGTTGTCGCCTCCGCTCTTGATGCTGTCACTGCTGGTGCTGCTGCTGCTGCTGCTGCCGGCGGCGCCCGCCCCGGCGCTGGACCCTGGATTGCAGCCTGGCAACTTTTCCGCGGACGAGGCAGGGGCGCAGCTGTTCGCTGACAGCTATAACTCGAGTGCCGAGGTGGTGATGTTCCGGAGCTCCGTGGCCAGCTGGGCGTACGAAACCAACATCACGGAGGAGAATGCGCGGCTCTATGTGGGTGCCCGGGCCCGGGCGGGGGCGGGGCGCAGGAGGGCGCAGTGGCCAATCACAGGCCTTCGGTCAGTCGCCTGGGGCGGGCAGCAGGCTCCAAGGGCCCCCAGCCTCACCCCTGAGCAGCGAGATCCCTCACGGGACCCCTGCCGTAGGCCGGACCCTCTCACCCGCTCTGCGCATTAGACAGGCGATGATGCTCCAGTACGGGCTGGGCACGTCATCCATGCCAACACCGGAATGGAGTGGATGAAGCTGGCTCYTCTGAGGCCAAAATCCTCCCAAATCGGCATCAAGGGCTGGGGCAAWGAATAGCTGTCTGCACAATGGCTCTCAGGAATCTGGGGAAACAGGGTACCCGCCTTGGCTCCAGAGCCCTTGCCCTCTGGCTGCTGCCTGGCCTCCTGTTGAGTTTCTTTTCCTGGCCCTCCACTCACTGTCCCCTACTCTGGCCCCAATTTTCTCCTTCATTGTTCCCTTGAATTAGATTCCCACACTTTCCAACCAGAGGGCTCCGGAGGAGGGGCGCTGCTCCTGCAAGCTCATCTCCAGGACAGGATCTCTGCGGGAACAAGGGGTCTGGAAGTCTTAGCCTCCCTCTCCTCTCTCACTGCTGT
>BDUI01000930.1:54359-67418 GCA_002335545.1 Apodemus speciosus
CTTGTTTGCCTTTTGACAACTGCAGGGTTACCGTGTCAAGCCTGTCTGCTCTGGACTGAATTGCTGCAATCCCCAGGACTGGGAACGCAGGTAGCTCAGAGGAAGTGTCTGACAGTATGTCCTCCTGTAAATGTCAGGAGGCCTCATCTTCAAGTCACTAAAGATGCCAAGAACACAACAGAATATAAACACTGCCTCTGTACTCACGTGTTTTACAAAAAGGGATCCCAGTTTTTCTGGATCTTCAAGGCACTTCTCCAACTCTCCTAAAAAAAAGCTGGAGACAGAGTTGCATCAGACAACTTGTCTTCTTAATTGTAGACTCGGTCAATGAGGAGTGGGGCTGCTGAGGAGACTATGGTATCTCTCACAAGCAAGCCAGACAAAGATTAAAAACAGAGTGCAAAAAGCCAAGGGAGAAGAGACTTCCYCTCYGTTCCTTTGAAGAATTGGTATTTCTTGTCACTCAAGGACACATGCACTAACATCTGGGCAGAAACAGAATGAAAACAAATTYCCAACGCAGGAGGCCCTTTTCAGTTCTGAATACTCAGTCTTCTTATCTATGCATTTCAATGATACTTTTAGAAGCTCAGGCCGGGTGATTTCCCCTGGGCCAGCTTTATGAAATGTTCCCAAGCATCCCCAAAGGGGTTGTAGTTAGAGACCTCCGCTTCATAAAAAATCAAAGGACAGCGGCGACACAGCTGGTGCTCTGGTGACGACAAGCGTTGACCTTATCACCCATCCATTTATATATTGCAAGTTGTGCTGAGCTTTGTCTCACTAGTGTTTTAATGTCTCCCTGGTGTGGCAGGGTATTCCCTGTCCAATCACATTAGGCCAGTGGAAGGCCCATGATTGAACAGGAAAGGGAGGCGGGGTGAGGAGTCGGGGAGAGAGCAGGAGGAGAGGGAAGGAGAATGGAGTCTGATGTGGTATTTTCAAAAGGTTAGAATAATTGGTTAAGGCTTTATCATTATCAAATTGGCTCTAGAATTATTGTATTAACATCTTATAAATTGTAATTTACAAGAATAGTTGCGTGAACACACCGAGCGGAACCCTGCCGTTACATAGTGTTGTAGCCTGGCGGGGCAGAAGAGATGGCAGGTTTGTTAATATTTCCCACAACACCCTGGCTCTGATGTACAGCATCTCTGAATCCAATTTCAACGGACATCACAGGGATTGGCCCCTTTCCTTTCCCTGTTGAAGCTTAAGAACAAGTCACAGGGGATGCTGAAGTCAAAGCACCAAGCACCCCACCCCCCACACCTTTATTTTACTTTTGTTTTTATGTGTTCGTGTGTTCATGCTCATATGCAACAGTATACAAGTGGAGGGCAGCTCACTGGAGCTGGCTTTGGGATTGCACTCAGGTCCTCAGGCTTGGTGGCAATCACCTTTGCCGGTTGAGCCATCTCATGTCCCCAAGTACCCCTTTCTGAATTGGCTGCACTATGCTCTTGTTAAGTCTACATTCTGTAGAGGTATATATTAAGGTATGTTTAGGGTTGCCCGGGCATTTACCCATGAGTTCCAGTGAATCAGACCCTACTGATTGTGCAAATGAAGAGCTTTCCACGAGTTCAAAGGTTTGATACTCCTTTCTGAGAGCTAAGAACAGGCCACACTGAAGTGCTCTAGTGTAACACCTTCCCACACCTGGACGCTAGTTCAGTTTAAAGGGCTGGAGAAGCACAGAGCAATCAGAGTATTCCAGCCTAAGAATGAAGTGGATCTATGGCTTCAGTTGCTTTTTTTTTTTTTTTTTTTAAATCATTTTATGTGAGTATATTTGTGTGACGTATGTGCATGTTCACATGTGTAGGGTTGCACATGTGTGTGAGTGCAGGTGTATGTTTGTGCACGTGTGTGGAGACCCACAGTGGATGGTTGGCATCTATTTTGATCCTGCCCCACCTCGATTACTGAGCAAGGTCTCTCATTTGAACCTAGAGTCCATTGAGCTGGCTGGTCTTGATAGCCAGCTCACTCCTGAGATCCAGCCTCTCCCTCCCGTGTGCTGGTTTTACAGGCAGGCTTCTCCAGTCCTCACACTCGGGCAGCACGTGTTTTACCCACTGGGCAGCCCTACTCCCCAGCTTTGCTGAGGGCTTGGCAGATGTTGGTAGCGTGCCCCAGGGCGGAGCAGCCTTGTGGATAAAGCAGGGCAGCAGTCAGCCTGTCCAGGTCCTGGGGACAGAAGACAGCAGCTGCAGCACCACTGCAGTATCAGAGGCCAGTGTTAAGCAGCCCTATACAATGAAGGGCTTTCAAATTAAAAGCAGAGGGGCAGGTGTGCGGTGACGCGCTGTCAGGCCCGGGCACGCTCCTGCACACTGGCTCCCACACACATCTCCCGATTAGGACAGATGTGAGCTGAACACTGTGACCCAATTTTATTTTCCTGGGCTATCCTGTCTACTTTTCCAGTGACAGTGAGTTGGGCATGTGAATTCTAAACTCTCTGACAGTGACTGAGACTCAAAAGGCAGCTGCAGTTCTATTAGAAACAGAGCCTCACTGTGTGCGGATGCTGCTGAGTGCCGTGCAGAGATTAACCCAGTCGCTGGGTATGAAGATGCTGCTGTGTGCAGTGCGGATGAAGAACAGAGGCACAGAGAGGGTGAGACTCTGGGACGCCCTGGCAGGCTCTGCTCTGAGTGCTTGAGAGCCAGCTGGGCTGTGCTTTCTGGGAAGCCCTAGAAACCTTGGGGGCCAGGCCATAGCTAGAAGACCCTTGGTACTCCCTGTCTACAGTGAGGTGAAGAATATCCTAAACTACACGCTTCTGCTGCCAGTGTCTTTCTGACTGAATGGGAACAAAGGACCAAGGTAAAGGATCATGAGCTTGAAGCAGGGCAGGAAGACAGGGACACCCAGGGGGACGGATGGAGGGAAAAGGGTTCCCGGAGTCTGGTTTTTATTTCTTGCTGGCTCAGACACAAGAATTTTAACATAACTAGGGAAAAACCACAGTGAGGGTTGCTTATACAGAGACAACATTCTCTTTCCTGAGACAGACCTCAAACAAGGCTAGCTGAGAGCCAGTGGCTGCTGTAGGTAGGAAAGCTAATTCTCTTGGGAGGTGTGGCCTCTCCTAGGTTTCCCATGCTCCTGGGGATGGTCCTCCACCCACACACATATGGACGGCACTAACTAGACATGGAGAGAGAGAGGGAGAGCGAGAGAGGGAGAGAAAGAGAGAAGCTATTGGGGGCTGTTATGGAGAGAGGGGGGTAGGTATGATCATGAGATTGTATACATGTATGAAAATTTTAAAGCACAGAAAATGAAAGAAAAATTAATCCAATAAATCTAATCTGTGGGGGTGAGAACTGCGAAGGAACTATGCAACAGTGAGATTAACCTCACCCAAAGGACTACCAGCCCGACTTCCTGTCTACACTTCACCTTAGCCCAAGGGCCCGGAAGCGACCCTTTCCTGTCTGTAAACCCAAGTGGCTCAGAGAAAATCTTGCAGGCGAGGTGAGCCATATCTACCATGAAACACAGGCCTCTGCCTCTCTGTGACATGTATAGCAGGAATCTCTTCGACTTTCTGACATCTTAAGATGTCCCACAAGCACATCCTGAAATTGTCAAGACCCCTGCTTCGCCTGAGCGGAATTCCTGGAAGCATGTGGAAGGTTGGGGAATAGGCAACACTGAGTCCAACTGCCTGCTTCTGCGGCTGGAGTGAGCCCCTGAGACGGCTGAGGCAAACCTTCCACCTCTTGTGTATGGAAGGACTTCTGGTCACAGAAAGGAATTTCTGCGACACTAATTTGGTACTTAAAGGACCGAGATGATGCCACCCCACCGTGAGAAGCCTCACTATGTAGCATCTCGGTGTTGGAGGCGGAATTTCGAAATGTCTGCGGATGGCGGGGTATAGGAGCCTGGGAACACTATACACAGAGCACACTGTGTGCCTCTGTGGGGGATCAAAGGAGCAGACATCGACAGAAATGTGCATAGGAAAGATGCATGCATAAGGTTCTAGACGGGGCAAGGACGCCATGGGGAACGGGGTTAAAGGCCGTTCCCATTACGTTCCGATGATGGTGGCTACACTGTACAATATGTCCAATACGCCTTGATGAGGGTGAATCCGTATTGTTTCCATGGTGCTGGAGACCTGCAATCGGCTACTGAGCTACCACCAGCCCAAGGCTGAACGCAAAAGAAATGAACTAATACATTTGGGGTAGAGAATCCCAAGGCAGCGTAGCAGACAGGCTGTGGCACGGTCAACACAGGTTGCTTCTAGCCAGGTTTATTATGAGAAGGGGACCAAGAGGAGCAGAAAGATTTGAAAACATGCAGTTTGGCTAAAAGAGAAAGCGTGTTCCAGTACACACAAGGTCACTAAAGAGAAAGCCACTAAAAACCTTTCTGCACTGGGTTCATTTGGAAAGAGACCCTAAAGGTATCGCAAGAATTAGCCAGACTCAAGTTATGGTAGGCTCGAGAGAATGAAAGGTTAATTAATTTCAAAGACTTGTTTCCCCCCAAAAGAGCTGCTGAGGTGCTTTGTTCATACAGGGCTGCTAGAGGCCAACGATGTCCAGACTACTGCGACCTTGTTCCTGGCAGGGTAGGGCAAGGCTCAAGCTGGCAGCGGACTCTGGCAAGAAGAATGCACGAATTAGGTTAGAGGGGCTTTGACTGAGATTCCAAATGGAGGCCAGAGACGTGTGCTAGTGTCAGATTCCCAACAAGGAGCCGGGGAAGGAAATGCAAGAAAGTCATGAGAATCACGGCACGCTGCAAGGAAGAGCTCGGGATTTTGGAGATGTCTGGACTCTGGACTCTCTACCAAGAAAAGCTGAAGCAATTAAAAAAAAAAAAAAAAGCCCAAGAGAACAGCTCTGCGGGCTGCAAATGGGAAGGCCACGCCACGGTGTGCTCCGTACAGATCTACACAAATTAGGGGTTTCCATCTCACTTCGGTCTAATTCTTCCCTGCTGTCTCTTTGTCCCTCCTTCTGGAGCGGGATGCTAATCCTGGGCCCCATGTGTTCCAAGTATGAAACTTTTTGATTACTTCTCTGATAAACAGGTCAGTTCACTGAGTTCAGAAGAGACTCTGAGAACCCTTGAAGATGGACTGACCGACATGACCAAGGGCCTTTGGGGCCAGGGGTTGGTCTGAATACAGAGGTCCTCATAGCCTTGTCTTTCCAGTTAGGTCTCCTGTTAGTGGCACTATCTGGGGATGCTGTGGGGATGATAGGAGACAGGGACTATCTGTAAAAGGGAAGTCACTAGGGGGCCCCTCGTGTGTACTTAAACATGCTGGCTCACAGCCAACCAATGGACTGAGCACAGGGTCCCCAATGGAGGAGCTAGAGAAAGGATCCAAGGAGCTGAAAAGGTTTGCAGCCCCATAGGAGGAACAATAAAATGAACCAACCAGTACCCCCAGAGCTCCCAGGGACTAAACTACCAATCAAAGAGAACACAAGGAGGGACCCATGGTTCCAGCTGCATATGTAGCAGAGGATGGCCTTTTCCAACATCAATGAGAGAAGAGGCCATTGGTCTTGTGAAGGCTTGATGCCCCAGTGTAGGGGAATGCCAGGACAGGAAAGTGGGGGAGGCGGGTTGGTAAGCAAGGGGAGGGGGGATGGAATAGAGGGTTTTCAAAGGGGTAACGGTGAAAGGGGATACCATTTGAAATGTAAATAAAGCAAATATCTAATAAAAGAAAAAAGACAAAAACAAAAAATCAAAAAACAACAAAAAAGTGTTTTCTTTTTTAGTTAAACTGCATGTTCTTAAATCTTTCTGCTCCCCTTGTTCCCCTGTCTCATAATAAACCTGGCTAGAAGCAACCTGTGTTGACCATGCCACAGCCTGTCTGCTACACTGCCTTGGGATTCTCTACCCCAAATGCATTAATTCATTTCTCTTGCATTCAGCCCTGGGACTAGCGCTTTGGAGTGATTTATCCTCCCATCCCATCTCGCCCCATGCTTCCTGGCCAACAGGAAGTGAAGAATCTTTCTCAGCCAGTCTCCTGCCGCCATGCCAGCTGACCAAACCCTCTGAAACCACAATCCACAGCTAATTGTCCCCTCCACACAGTTGTTTACATTGGGTATCTTGGTTACAATGATCAGGAACTAATTGATTCAGAGGGGGAAAATCAGCTCATACTGGTGGGTCATGACCTCGAGCGGACTGACTCTCTTCGGGGAACTGGCACGGACTAGCATGAAACACATTATGAATCTTCCCCATGCCATAAAATGCTACGACAGGACAGCACTTTGCCCTTAGCTCAAACTCCTCCCGGGATGCTACACAGGTTACAGAACAGACCGAGCCTATATGTTTCCTTTAGCCCTGGCCAGGCCGGATACAGCGTCATACACGACGGGTGTCTTACGTACTCTCTGTGCCAGTCATAAATCTGATGGATGTTGCCAAACACGATCTTGTCCTTTCCCTTCATGTCATCGGGAACGCCATCTTCCTTCATGAGTGCCATGTACCCCTACGAAGCAATGTGTGCACGTGAGCTCACGCAGGAGACGCCTGCGTCGGGTACTGGATTGAAAGTCACACCACACAGATACACATTGTTGTCCTGTTTAAGAATGGCTCAAAACCTGATGGAAAGTCTCCTTACCTGCAGCTTCAAATATATTGTTATACTCACTGCTGAAACTGCCTCTCCTCGAACTATGGGACATTCATAAATAAATGAAAATTCTTCTAAGGGACTTAAACTGTCAAAATATGTAAATGGTTTCAGAAAGCAAACAATCCTCCCAGCTACTAAATATCAGAGAGTTGGTCAGTCAAAAGAAGCCCCTTTGTTTTCAGGATTTATATTACAGAAACAAAGGAACTGATGTTTTGAGATTGTTACCTGGCATATTAAAGAAGGCTTGAGTGATATTCTTTCTATAAACTGCTTGTTGACAGGTCAGCTAACTCTACAGCTGAAGTGCGCTCTACACTTTCTGTCCAGCTGGGTATGGTGGGAAGCCTGCATAGCTCGGGTTGCCACAGCAGAAAGAGTGGTGGGAGGCCATTCTAGGCTACCCAGCAAGACCCTACTTTGGAAAACAAAATAAAGCTTCTATTGTGAATTCTAATGTGATTTAGCTTGTACCAGAAACCATATTGCTACCAATGCCGGCAGGGCGACCTATCATGCTAAACGTTTATGCCAGGGAGCGGCAGTGACCATTATCACTATTGCTCTTCAGCGGTGCGGAGCGTGGGACCCATCCTGTGTACATGCTAAGCAAAGGCTCTGCCCCTGAACTAAAACTACAGCCCAATAGCTCTGTGCACCTCAAATAGGATTCTGTATATATCGGCAAAGCTGAAAGGAAAATGATATTTCATACTATAAAAATACTTCTCTCCTTTAGAGCCAGGGATGGTGGCACAAATCTATAAAACCAGCACTTGGGAACTATAGGCAAGAGGGTTATGAGTTCAAGACCAGCCTTAGYTAAACACTGAAACAAGGTCTAAGAATATTGATCTGGATGTGGCTGCTCACACATATAGTACTCAACAGGCTGAGGCAGGAGGACTGCCACAGTTAAGGCCAGTCTGGGTTACACTGTGACTTCCAAGTTAGCCTAGGCTGAAGACTAGAATATAAATACCAACCAGSCAACCAACCAACCAGCCAACCAAGGAACCAATGGACCACCCACCCGCCCAGTCGGCCAAGGCCTGAAGGTGAGCTGCTGAGCTCCTGCCTTTAACTGACCGGCACAGAAGGCGGTGGATTTTCAGTAGCTACAAAGTTCTCAGTCAATGCTTGTGACTGAAAATAGTGGCCGTGCTTCTGTGCAAAGCCATAAACAAATACTGCGGTAGAGGCACGGGCCAGCGTCCGCAGTATGTGGATGCAGAATGGACTGAATCCATAGCTCCGGCCACACTGAGTTTTCAACCAATACTACCGTTGCTTCGGCGGCAACATCTAATCTTTTGAAATAATTAAAGGATAAATTTCATTACAAAAATCACAGGACTTTTGGCTTTAATAAGCTAACATCTTAATTGCATATGAAATATATACCAAATGTATATGTAAAAAAAAAATCTTTAAAATTGTATCCAGCTTGCTAAGGTGGCTAGCTACATTTCTTTAAGGCTTTGGAAAGTATCACCCTCCTGCCTTTTAAAAGTACCTCTCTGGATGATCTGGGCTAGGGAGTTTCTGACTATACGTACCTCAACCACACAGCCAAGATCTCGCACGTAGTCTCGCTCTGTCTCCACTAATTCTTGCAAAACATAGCTGGAAAAAAAAAAAAAAGAGAAATATGGATTTTGTTTTCTGAAGGAATTATCCTATACAAATTAGCTTTTGTGAGAATGGGTTCTTTTAAGACCGTACAGTAATATATCAGATCTATAGAGCTGGGTCCGACAGGTTAAGTGCAAACACACGAGCAGTTTATCAGCCAAAGTCACTCAGGCAGACACACAGAAAATGGCAGAAAATGAAAAGGAAGCCCAGGTGTAACTTTGTTGTTTTTTGTTTGTTGTGGCACTAGGGGGTGCAGCAGTTTTTTAGTTAAGTTATTTTAGACTTCAGTGGATAGACAGGAAGATTTAAAATTTCGGACATTTAGATTGTGGGTATGATTCTGAAGTGTTTCTGTCTGCAACAGCCAAGGGTCCTGAGATAAAAGAGAACATCCCAGGTGGTCGGCTCCCGGAAGTCTAAGACAAGCCTCTATTGATGAAGCCACCATTCACTTGGGACACAGGATGCAGAGGCTCTGAGCTGGATCTGACCTGAAAGCCATTACTCAATGACTGGATTCACAGTACCAGACAGTGCTACAGAGGGACACAGTCAACAGTCTGCTCAGATGCTTCTGAACAACAGTGATGACTGGCATGGCAAGGTATAACTAGAGGTGCATGGTGACTGACCAGCTGTGTAACTGTTCTTAAAGACCACACAGCAGGAGGGAAAAYGCGCCTGGCACCGGAAACCTAGCCAATGAGCTGGGGCTAGTGAGGCCATGGATCTTAGAGGAATCCCACCCACTGCCACTTCCCTAAACCAGCATTCTAGGTGCTTAACCTTATCGCCACGAAGCTTGTCTTTATGGCCACGCGGACCATTACAGAAAGCCACAGCTCGCCACAGTGCAGAGGACAACTGACAGCTGCCGACAGTGCCCACCCACCAGAGACACATCCACGACACAACCCCCTCCTACACTCCCTGCATCTGATGCTCAGGGAAGCCCCGCAGAAGGTGGGAGGTTACAAAAGCCGGAGGGGGAAATCTGCTGCCCGGTTGTGTCTCCTGGAAATGCCAGGAAGCGTCACTCCTGATGCCTCACCCCAGGGCTGCCTAAGCAAGACACGACTGATGATTACACCAGTGGTCAAGGCAGTATGGAGGGGAGGGTTCACAGGGCCCCGAGCGTAGTCGCAGAACTACCGGAAACTAAGAGAGCAGAGAAGGAGAAAAGGAGGCATCCAAGGCACGTTGCTTATGTGCATCCGATTTCAGGGCCGACCACAAACAACACTGACCGGACTCAGCAGGCTGTACTTATGGATGTATGTGCAGATACATGTATGTAACACAAAAGTTCCAAGTTCACATTTGCTCACTCAGCCAGCCTGACCTTGGCACACTCCCTGTGCCCGGTGCCATTCCGTCACCGGGGCTTATTATTACTGAACCAAACCAGCTTGTTACCCCTGCAGCACATGGCACCTCTCACCCAGAAGGCGATGAGCACGCGCGTTTGGTGTTAATTCTCAGGGTATTCATCGCCGTAAAGTGATTTTACCAGAACTGAGAAACACTGCCACTACGTTACATTTTAAAATACTCACATTTTGACTAATTTCAAATTGACTTAATTTTATGTTAACCTTCTTTTTCCTTCACAGCTACATAAACAACAGAAAGTATACGAGTTTTCCACTACAAACCACAGACAATATTCTTGTCATGAAATGTTCTTATTTGTAAAGCATAACAAACAGGGAGAACAACAGAAACTATTGGTATGGCTTACCACATTCCTACACAGACACACACACACACACACACACACACACACACACACATTCACACACAGGCAGGCACACACCCATCCATAAACACACACACACACACACACACACACACCCCTATAAACACATATACACCTATAAACACATACACACTCACACCCACCTATAAACACACATGTTCTAACACACAGGCAAGCATGCATGTATGCATGCGCATGCACACACACACACACACACACACACTCATACACAGGCAGGCACACACCCACCCACACATTCACACACAGGCAGGTACACACACACACACACACACACACATAAACACACACACACACATGCACACACACACACACACACATTCACACACAGGCAGGCACGCACCCACCCATAAACACACATACACACACACACACAGAGAGGCAGGCAGGCATGCATGTGTGCACATGCACACTCGCACATGGGAAGGCATGCATGCGTGCACATGCACTCCCGCTATAACTTGGAGGAAGCGGGGAGGTGTGGAGGCTGACGCTGCTTACTGTCTTCTCTTGAGAGAGCTGCATTTTCTTTCTTCCATCTCATCAATGGGCGAGGAGGATGAGAGGAGGGAATTGTCTGAGGGATTGAAGGACGGGCTGCTGCTGTCTCCCTGGTCGACAAGCAGTGAGCTGGGACGGTCCTCCAGCGCCTGGAAGAAATGTAACAAACAAACAGTGCTGACTGCCCGTAGTCCAAGATGGCTGATGACAGGGTAAGAAAATCTAAGTCAGAAAATACAACGGATGTGACTGGAAAATTACAAGATCCTAACAACAGATCAAATGCATTCTCAAGAAGGGGCTGGAGAGGTCTCAGTGGTTGTGAGCTCCTGCTGTTCTCAAGAGGACTCAATATCTATGCCCAGAACCCACGTAGCGGCTCCTGACCATTCAGAACCCTGGTTCCGGGAGATCCAGACAACTTCTTTTGACCTCTGCAGGCACTGTACTGCATGTGGTGCAATGCACATACGGGAAGGCAAAAAATGCTCACATAAAACAAAAACATAAATCTTGACAGCAGCAAAACCAACATCAACCCATATTGAGTCAGGGTAGCTAGGTAAACAGCAAAATTAGAATAAAAACATCAGTCAACTTCTGTGTGTTTGCATAACATTTCCCAAGACTTAGCATACGCTTTCCCCATTGTAGAACCTCTCGCAGAGCTTGAAGGCAGATGCCCAGAGATTAGGGAGCCTACGTGGGTCAGAGCTAAGGCCTCTGCATCGATGTGACAATTGTGTAGCTTTGTGTTCTTGTGGGGCCCTGTGGGGGTGGAGGCTGTCCCTGACTCTGCACTTGGGACCCTCTTCCTCCTACTGGGTCATCTCATCCAGCCTTGGTGTGAGAACATGTGCCTGGTCTCACTGTCATTTCTGAATGGTTGGTGTTCCTGGAAGACCTGATTTTTTCTGAGGGGAGGTGGTCAGGCGGAAGACCTGGGGGAAAGGGAGGGGACTAGGGGAAGGGAGGGGAAACTACAGTCGGGATCCAATATGAGAGAAGAATAAATAAAATAAAAAAAAGAAAAATAAAGATAATTTGACATTGGTTAACAACTGGAGACCTTCTAATCACTGCTTATCAATTCTTTTTCCACCAGACTCACTGAGTACCTAGATTCCTGGGGATTATAGCACTTTAACCCTCTTCCCTGACCCCAAGACCTCTTCCCTGACTTCTCTTCTGGCCAGACCCACAGAAGGAGATCTGAAGTGCAGGAACAGCTAGCTTCATTTCCTCAGCTGCTGTTAGTAAGGGGCCATTGCTACTGTGTGCCCTGCTCTCGTCCCTCAGTGGGGACAGACTCTCATCACAGAGCTTTGTTGACACAGGTCGGTGCACACGGCCCTGTTAACGGAAGCCCGTGGAGCTGTAAAATCACCCCGACCACGGCTCTCATGTACGAAAATCTGGGCGCTATTAGCTACCAAACGGAGCCTAATCCGAAAATTGCACTCTGATAAATAAATAGCAGTTGACCTTTTTTGGAAGTACATATTCTTCTTGTAAGTGTCAGGGTTTGCGTCACGCTCGTGGGTCACGTGGGTGACGACAGGAAGCTAAGACTGGGGGTGACGGAGGACATTCTGCCCTGTACAGGCTAGACAGCCCTGGGCTCATTAGACTGAACTCTGTTCATTTGAATAATGAGAAAAAAGAGAAGAAAGACAGGACAGAGCAAAGGTGTAGTGACGGTGTCRCCTGTGCCCATGGGAATATGCTCTCACKACCACAGTGGCTGCGGGGACCCACAATAGGCTCAGACCACTTCTGGAGGCCTGATCTCGGGCGTGGTCTGCTTGACAAGGCACCAGAGAGGACGCAGGAAATCCGACGAGGACTCGGGCTCATAATCTTTTGCAACACTCTGGATGGTCACCCTGGCTTTGGCTCCCTCAGGTCCCTTACTCAGACRTGCGTGTRTGACAAGGGAACCCTGGCACGAGCTGCCCCAAAGCTGGAGTGCTCAGACCTCAGGGATTTTCAGTGTATTGCTGTGAAGTCCTCTCCTATTGCCGTGTTTTATGGGACGGCCATCGACAAACCCTTATTTTAAAAGCAACTGTGCGGTGGGGGGAGGGAGGGGAGAGGTGGAGGAGAAGGGTCTATTTCRCAGAGCCTCTCAGAGTAGATGATCGGTCAAGCAGCTAGCTTCAGTACATAGCTGRATACTGAGGCCCAGATACATCACTGTAGCTGTCATGTTCTCCATGTTGCCCTACGTAAGGGCAGTGTGTGCTCTGTTCATGTGAAGATGCTTACRTGCTGGGACCTGGGACCTCCTGGACCCTGCCCTCCGCAACCTTTTGCTTGGCTAATTTTAACCTGAGCTCTGACATGCAATAAACTGCAACAGTCTGAGCCACAGCTCTTCTGAGTTCTGTGAGTCCTTCAAACCGCCGACGAACCTCAGGGTGATAGAGCAGACCCCAGATTCCATCAGGGTCATAGTGAGAGAAGTGTGTAGGCATAGTTG
>BDUI01000930.1:148540-163891 GCA_002335545.1 Apodemus speciosus
CTCTGTAGACCAGGCTGGCCTCGAACTCAGAAATCCGCCTGCCTCTGCCTCCCAAGTGCTGGGATTACAGGCGTGCGCCACCACGCCCGGCTCGCCTGCTCTTTCACTGTGAGCGGTGTTCCTGTGAGCTCAACCCTAGAACCAAGTCTTATCTGTCAAGGGTCTCCTCTGATCAGTAAGAGTCTGCAGAATGGGTGAATGAATGAGTGAACAAATGAATGAGGAGGACCACGGAGGAGATTCTTTGGTTTTACTGTTCTTTGAGTACCAAGTGTATTGCATTAGCAGCTCTTTGCTGGATACATGCTTTCTCTGAGCATCCATTTAGACACGCCCACCTCCTGCCCTCCAACCTTGGAACAACCAGGTAACAACACAGCCCAGAGCGGCTCTTGAGGACCACAGCCTCTGGAAACCAGAAGGAAAGAAAGCTCACCAATCAGCAGACTCCCTTTAGAGAAGCAGCTCTGCTCCACTAACAAAGGTTACTTCATTTCCTGCATATACCAAAAAGTCTGACTTCAGTGGCAACTGTATTCTCCCTAATGTTAAGGCTTACCATGCAGCACAGGTCCACGCAAGTGCATCAACCTCTCCAGCCCTGATCTCTCATCTCCCACTGCCTCTCCCTGATCGGTACTGCTAGATTTTCTTTGAGAGCTGACATTTCAAAGACATAAGTTATTATTCCTACTTTTCTTGCTTAAACTCTAAAAATAAAAAGATTTATTTATTTTTGTTCTACGTGGATGAATGGTCCGCCTGCATGTACCACTGTGCGCCACTTGAATGCTGGGGCATCAATCAGATTGCTTGGAACTGGAGTTACAGACAGCCGTGGGCCATCACGTGGGGTGCTGGCAGCTGAACCCGGGTCCTGGGGAGGAGCAGCCAATGCTCTTAACCACTGAGCCATCTCTCCAGCCTCCCTCAGTTATACTTCATCTGAAAATCTTTATAACAAATATACAGAAAACTGACTGCAAATTACCAAAAACAAAGTCAGATTTCAACCCCATTCCTAAACTATCTTAGTTTTATAAAATGAGTGCTTTGAGCCAGGATTCTCTGGGCAAACACCCTAATCTCAAGGACCACTGAGCTCTCACAGTGAGGGCCCACATTACCCCGCCCAGGCTCATATCGTCCTCTGGCTCTTTGTACAGGCACTTCTACAAAGAAGATTATTTCCCTAGACATCCTCAGGCCCCGTCGCATCTCTCCTCCAATAAGCGCCACCTTCCTGATGGTCCTATGGCCACCGTAAAAGCACAGGGTGTTTCCTGTGCTGGCCATGCTCCACGGTCTACTTCTTGTCCTCAAACACGGTGTCAGTTACGATTTTTTGTGTGACAGTTGTCTGTCTGTCTTGTGAGAATGTCACCTCCAGAAGTAGGGCATTTTCTCTACTACTGTCCCTTCCAGTGTGGTCAAGGCCACTTGAAGAGTCAATGCAACCATGTAGAGAAACCTTCATGGGTTTAGCATCTTCAGAGCTGGGGATGAATAAGTAAAGATACGAATACAAAACCGCCAGCAAGCTAAGGAACGCTTGTTTGCTTGGGGAAAACGCATCACAATTGCACCAGCTGCCAGCAGTAACAAAGGCTGGCATTAATGACATTAACTTGTTAAAATAGGGAAGCTTTGCTAAATATAAAGCCTGGCAAGACAGGGCAGTAAGACTTCATGGCACAGCTTCATTTAAACACAGCGCTAGGCCAGTAAGAGCCGAAGGCGGCTCAGAACACCTTCCCCTTGCCTCCCTTCCAAGGACGACACCCCCGCCGTTCCCCACTTCCCTGTTCTCATTGTACGTAACACGCACATTGGATATACTTTATGCATTTACCATCCCTGCTCTGTTTCTCTGACCAGGATACGCTAGCATGAACCCAGCACCCAGTAGAAAGAGTAGAGAGAGCAAACAAATGGTTTGATGAAAACAAGCTGTGACCCACCTGTCCCTCGGCAGTTCCTGTCTCTGAATATTTAATTGTAATTGCCATTTAAAAAAACACCTCCGGGAGATTCGAAATTGTAACAGTAAAGTAGATGTAAAATGGGAAACCGCCATTTGTTCTCGGACCTTACATTTTGCTCGTGGTAAAGTCCTGCTTTGAGATGTTTATTTGATATGTGCATGGACTTATCAATCTTTTCGTCACAGAGCAGAGCATCTGGCACCAGGGACATTGCTGATGTAGACCCAGAGAGGCATGGAGAGATGACTGCAAGGCTGAAAGTGGCTTAGCAAGGTGGTGCTAACTTCAATGTGTGCAAAGATTGCATGTCTGTTCCGAAGTCCCCATAGACCTCACCCCTGCAGATCCCAGTCATTGGCATGACACAGAAATCCACCCACCATGAAACCCAGGAGCTGGATCTAGATAGGAAAAGGGAGTCAAGGAAAGGGTCTACAAGTCTTCGTAAGACAGTGATGCGTGCATTCTTCTTGGCTTTAATTTGATTAAATTAAATTACTGTAACAAATTGGGAGACTATCCTGTTAGAGCTAAGCATTTGCTACAGGATGGAGAAACATGATTTCTTAGAAAACACTGATGGGTGCAAGCAAGGCCAAACCTCAGGCCACCCTGACAAAGCAAGTGGACTCTCCACCCGTAAAGGAGCCCATGACTCAGACAGAGCCCACATCAATGACAATGCACAGAGAAGAAGACAGCAGGAGGCACTCTTTCCAAACCTCCGGCTTCCTCCTGACATAACTAATTCCATATATTTAACAAAAGCAACAGTCCTATAGACTTGGGAAACAGCATGGTCAGATGCTAACCTATAATTTTAGATCTTACAAAACATAAGAATAAAGATGAGCATACGACTGTCTTATACTTCCAAAAGTAACACCCAAATTCAATAGAAAGAACCATTTAGGAAGAAGAAGAAGACTCCCTATAAGTATTCTCCTAGTAAACAAGGTAGGCCCGTCACTGAACTCGACGGAAGAACTGTGAACAGGCTACAGAGACAAGCGTGTGGTAGGGGAGCCCAGCTGTGGTGGAAAAGAACTGGTGTTTGATCGACCTCTGGGTGCAACATCAGGCACTGTCTTAACACCCAACCTAAGGGTCATCAGAGGAACAAATACAGAACTATAACACTCATCGTAATGATTATTTCCAATCTGTACTAGCAAAATAAAACTTAGATGGCCGGCTGAAGGTACCGTATGCTAAAGAAGGGAAAGCCATGGTCCTCACCTTAGACATAGGACCAGCTCTAGGAGGGGCCACCTTCCACTTGGCCTACGCCCCAGCCCCACAGTGTTCAGTGTCCCACCCAGTACACTGGGCCCAGCTCTCTGTAGCCCCAGGGCATGGCAAACAGGACCAGGGCTTCCCAAGGCCCAGGGCACTCAGAAGCTGCTAGGAAACAGGGAGGAGAGGCCAGCAAGGACAAGAAGGGGAGCCAGGAATGTTACAGAACCAAATCACAAGCAGGCATAATACAAAGTAGCTACTGTGACTCCAATTGGTTGAAAATTCCTCTTTATGTTTTCAAACCTGGTTAAGGGCTACACAAGACAGTTATTCTAGATGGTTTTATATTTTGGAGGACAGGGTCTCTCTCTCTATGTATCCCTGCTGGTCTGGAACTCACAATGTAGACCAGGTTAGCCTCAAACTCACAGAGATCCCTCTGTCTCTGCTTCTAAGGTTCTGGGACTAAAGGTGTGCTGCCCCCTGTATAATTATTTTTGTTCTTTTATAGGAGCACTTGTTTTTCGTTTTTATAAAAATATATTATTGGTCTTTTTTTTTTTTTTTTTTTTTTGCTCAAATCTGAAATAATTGTCATCATCTTGTAAAAACTCAGGTCTGCCATTAAAAATATACTTTTAAAAATATTTCAGAGCACCCACACACACACAAACCGCCCCCCCCCCCAAAAAAAACCAAGCAACCACTGGAAATCTATCAAGAAGGCTCAGTGAGCGAAGCAGGTGCTGCTAAGCCTGGAAATCTGAGTTTGATCCTCAGGATTCACAGTGAAAGAAGAGACTCAATCCCCCAAGGTGTCCTCGACCTCTGCATGTATGCTATACAGAAATAATTGTAATTTAAAAACAAACTCCGGGGGGGGGGGGGGGGAAGAGCAGTCATAGAGAAGTGACCTCATTCTAAGCAATCCAAAACCATCCGAGAGAAAGAGCAGAGCCCGCTCCCGGGAGGCATGATTTTTGGACGATTTGTATCAAAGTGTGTATTCTTACAAATTTGTGTATGTATACACAGGTGCAAAGATAAAGTACTTCTGGAAGAAGTATTCAGCTCTCTTTTCAAGAGACAAGTGGCAGTGCCTTTCGCATCACAAACACTTGAACCACCAGGAATCCGTTCTGTCAGCGGTAAACACAGACCACGCGGGGACTGGACAGTGGTGTGAGCAGTGCAGCCATCCCGCTCTCCAGGAACTGGCGATAAGGAAGGGTAAGATACAGAATACAGAGCAACACACATCCTCGTGTTCCCAAAAAGCAGCAAGACTTGATAAAAATAACTCAGAAGGCAAATGAGAGAAAGGCAGCCAAGAATCAACACAAAGGACAAAGGCAGAGAGGCCAGGAGAGTTGGAGGTCATCACAGAGATCAGGCGAACACAAACAGGTAAACAAAGAGAGAGAGATAAAGGCCCCGTCTGGGAAGAGCAGCACGTCACCTACGCCAATGGGCACCATATATGGTACCCATGTCTCCAGGTTATAGGCCTTTCTCAATGACGCCTCTGAAAGGCACCCCCTTTCCCTGGAGTGTATGTTCTATGTCATTCTGGGATAGCCCAGGCTTACTTACAGACCAGAAGCCCATTCCTTTGCAGACTTACCTTGGCGGTTATCTGAAACTCCTCGTGTTCTTTCAACAGTTCCTGCGTGTGCTGAATGCTGGACCCTGTTGAGGTATGTGTGGAAAGGTAGAACTCCCCATTGTCGTGGATCCACTCTAATGCCTGGAGGAGAGGAATGCAAAATGTTCACGGGCTAACTTTAAGGGAAGCAGACATTTCTGTACGCCCTGCTCACGTAAGTCACGGTCAGCACGTGTCAACAAGCAGCCCCTCAGGCAGACACATTTCTGAAAGGGGCATCCTGCCAGCGGGAAAAGAATCCTGTCACTGATGTAGCAAGGACCAACGGTTCAAGGTGTTTTTGTGACTATGAACCTACAAGTCTAACAAAAGCACAGTCGAAGAACTCATAACCAACATCTCTTTTCAGGACTACAGAGGAAGGATGGTCTGCAATGGAGATGCCGAAGGTCCGGATACGCACGGAACCAAAGCTTTCTAAGCAACGGTGTTTCCCGTGAGAGCAGAAGTAGGCCGTGCCTTTCCAGGCCTCTGGCTTCCTTCCCAGACTACCATGTCTACCTGGAACACCCAGAGAGATGCATACGTAGGTCACCTAAGTTTTGGGGGAGGGGGGAGTGTCTACACTGTGCATAAGGTCCCCACTTGGCAGACGCCAGAAGACTTCACCTTTCTTGCCTAGTGACAACGCCGGGAAAAGAGGGGTCCTTAAGGTTCAGATGCCAAGGACTAATATAAAATCAGACTATTTAAACGCATGCTTCTACATAGGCTGTGCTGAGGAAAATCAGCATTTTAAAAGCATGGGCATGTCTATGTGCCCTAGAATCTTTAAGGCACCCATTCTACCATGTTGATATTGGAATACCCATATTGCCGATTCTAAGATACATTACTGCATCTGTGGCAGTGCGTGTGAAGGTCAGAGGTTAAGTTAGGCTATCACTAAGGGGCCATCCGTATTATTATTATTATTATTATTATTATTATTATTATTATTATTATTATTATTTGGAGGCTTGGAACTAAGCAAGTAGGCTCTGCTGCCGGCAGCTAAGCCTTAGAGATCTGCCTGTCTCTGCTTCCCTCGGTACTGTGATTTTAAGTGTACGCTACCAGAGCTGGATATTTTCTTTTTAATATTGGTTCTGGGGTCCAAATTTAGTCAAGAACTTTACCTCCTAAGACACCACATCACCCTATCTCCCTCCCGCAGTCCCATTTGTGGATTTTTTTTTTTTTTTTTTGGTAGCAAAGGTAAAATAAGAAGGAAAGGAAAGGAAATCTCAAGTCGCTGACACTTCGGCTACCAGCTGCACGCCTACTGTCCTCATGACGGACGGTCACTGTCTCTGAGACAATGTTTACGCTGATCTAAACGAAGGTCACATCAATCCACGAAGTCAGCGACCACTGTAAAGCACTCTCAAGTACATACTGTGGAGGCGGACGCCGTCACGAATAAGAGCAGCCTGAAGCCCAGGCCGCAGCCACGTTCCACAGGGAACCAGATATCTACCCCTCGCTTGCAGACTGCAAAGGAAGACAAATGAACGAGCAAGTCCCAGGCTGCAGCAGAGATGAGAGGGGGAGGGCCTGACAGAGGGAGGCCAGGAGAGGTGGAGAAAGAAGACGGAAGAGGCAGGCGCAGAGGCTGTGGAGAGCAGGTGAGCTCGCAGCGTCACGGGCAGCTTGGAGTTCTTCACAGAAGCCAACGTGGCTCCAGTGTAGAAAGGGGCTGGAATGGAGCCTGATTAGAAACGGCAGAGGGTCTGCTGGGACGAAGAGAGAGGGCAGAGAGGGGCACCGAAGGTCAGCGCTCCAGGAGACAAAAGGTGGGACGCAGGGACAGCAAAGGAGAGGCAGGAATCACACACCTCGTCACTCCTAACCGAGTGCGGTGGGAGTGGGCAGGACACAGGGAGTCGGGAAGGCAGGTTTGCTTCTGGTGAGGCCAGAGTGGAGAGGCGCTGAGGAGGGACCCGTGATTTATACACTCTGGGTGTCAAAAATAGAGGTCAGGGCTGGGAGCCGTCCAGGGAGAGATAAGAGGAGAGGGAGAAGAACCAAGAACACTGGGCGCTCAGTCCCGAGAGGCGGCATTCAGGGTTGGAGATAAGGGGGGGGGGGCACTGGAACCAGGAAGGGCCAGGGGAATGGCGAGCCCAGAGGCAGTGCCGCAGAGACTCCATCACCTCTCTGCACTGCCATCCGGAGCGGTGGCACCCACTTGTGCCACACTGAAAACGGCTAACTCCGAGAGGCCAAGAGTGGCTGCGAGCGCTGGGACTGTGTGTGGAGCAGGGCTCGGGGAGACAGCAGGCCTGACAGGTCCCCATCAGCAATGGCGGGAGAAGGATTCGAACCTGTGCCTCTCTGCGGCTGAACCTTGTCTCTAAACTGAGAGATAAGCCATGGGACAGGCTGTCTAACAGCGCCTAGCTAGAAACCAAAGCCGCCTCCTCACAACGATGCATGGCGGATCGATCACCTTTAGAAGCACACTAGGAAAGTGGAATGGAATGGTATGACCACAGCCTGCCACTCCACTGCGGGGATCTGATCGAAGACGAGGGAGAGGCCATCAGGGCCCCAGATCCAGTGTCCAGGAACTCTGGTCTGTGTGTAGTTCAGCAGTTGTAGATGTGACTCTCCTTGTCAGACTAACATACCAACTTAGAACAAAACCTGTACCGTACCTGAGAGACCTATGCTGAAGTCTAATTTCTCTTTGGCTAACAAGACCTGTGTCAGGAGTGTGGTGCTGTGTGTCAGTTCACGAAGCAACCCACACTGAGGCCCCAGACAGGACGGAGGTCAGCTCTGACTGACCACAAGGAGCAGCTCTGAGTACATCTACACAGAGTGCCCAGCCCAAACCTAGACACACTCAGGGTTTGGAGGAATGTAATTAGTCCTCTCTCTGCGGGCCCTCTCTGTCAGCTCAGAAGGAAAATACATGCATTCTTGTGCTGCTCCTGAAGCCAAAGAGAACTGAAATGAATTTCAACATAAGATATAAGTGTGTAGATTTTACTTTAAAATGATCTTCCCTGACAGACAGTCTCCTCAGAAGTACTCCGTCCACCAGCGCCTTCAGAAGAGGAAAATGGAGCCCATCCTGTCTCTGCCTCGGCCAAACTCAAAAAGCCTTTTTAAGCATGCTGGATTATCAGAAATTCTGTCACATTTTCTTACCTGGATTTAGCTCAATCTATCTGAAAGTTAAAGCTTTTTTTTCCTTCAGTATATAAATATAACAATATGAAAATGAAAACACCTGCTGTATTTTCCTAAGCACTTAGCCAGGACTTGACAGAGCTTTTAAAACGTTAATTGCATCGGTGACTTGCAGCTGGCAGCTCTAAGGTGAGGAAAAGKCAGTTCAGGAAAACCAAACGGCACGCTCGCACAGTGTGAACCAACCAGGGCGGAGGGGGTTACCGTTATAACAAACTTAATTAAAGACATGACTGTTCCTGCCGTAGGGATGCAGTGTTGGTGATGGCTTTTACAATAAAAACCTGCCAGCCTCGCAAAGGCGGTGTGAGCGCCGGTGGAAGGCTCGGGGAAGCAGGGAGCACTGACTGCAGTGTGAGTGCGAGTTGAAGGCTGGGGAAGTAGGGAGCACTGACTGTGGTGAGAGCATGGGTGGAGGGCTTGGAGAAGCAGGGAGCACTGACTGCAATGTGAGTGCGGGTGGAGGGCTCGGGGAAGCAGGGAAGCACTGACCTGCTTGGCGCTCCTCTCAAAGACCACGTATTGCTGGCACTGGTCCAGGCGCCTTTTCCTCATGGTCCAATAATGCAGTACCCTGTTTTCCCGCTGGAAGAGTTCATTCAAGATATCTGACAGACACGGAAAAGGAAGAGAGGTTGGTATTCGCTCTCCATTAACACGTCTGCAAAACTCAACTTGTTGTCCTTTTGACATTTATGCTCACGCCACAGCAAGGCAGATGGCAAGAAATGATGGCGTTCCTGTCTAAGGTCTCCTCAGCACTGGAAGCAGATTCCTCATTCTCTCAGCCCTAAATCTGAAGCCAATGTGAGACAGAAGCGAGATCCTTATGCTATTTTTTTTTTTTTTTTACTTACTGCTATAAGAGTTGTTATTTTTCTTTTGTTTATGCATACTTTTTAAACATAAAGCCTTAGGAGAGGACGGTGGGAACGAGAGGAGAAAGAGAGTCCCTTGGAGCTGTGAAGGCAAAAATGTCTTATATAAAAAATAAAAACAATTAAAAAAAAAAGAAAACTCAATAGCTACTGTCAAAACATTGTGCACATAAAAAACAAGGAAAAACTCTTGGGGACATGTAAGTCACAGAACCAATTTCCTAATCAGATATCCCGGACTGGCCTGAAACTCCACAGAGAGCTGGGATATGTAACCCCTGACCTCTGAGTGCTGGAATCCCAGCTGCAGACCAGCACGGCTGGCTTATGCCCCGAGTGCTGGAATCACCAGCAGGGCTGGCTTATGTGGCACTGGGCACTGAACCCAACACTTCCTGGATGCAAGGCAAGCCGGCTGTGAACTAATCTCCATTCCCATGGTTCTCTGACCATTTGTGACTTTTATTTGGTGCTAAGGATGGAAATCAAAGCCTTATCTATGTAAAAGATACCATCCAGCGCTGAGTTACACCCTTAGTCCTAAAGTAATATAATTCCGAACATTAAAGATGGGGTAGGAAACAGACGAACACATGCCTAACGCCACGCAAGGAAAGAGTGCTGTCTGCTGCTTTATTGGCAGATCGACACTATTCAGGCTTGAGAGAGGGGCTAAGGCGCGGGCAGGTAGGATCCCGTGTTCCGAGGCACCCTGGCAGTAGGTAATGGCACAGAAATGGGCGCACCATTGAACTCGAGTTTGTGTTTTGGATAAATGGTGCTATAAAAATAATCAAAACCATCGGTACGAAGAAGAGCCACCTGGAAGTGCAGGTGCCTGAAGTCAGTTACTAAAACACATTAAAGACGCAGGAATCCAGTCTCTAAACTGTGGTTTACGAAGACGACTAAGATGTCTTATGTAAAGTGAAATGTGCTTTTCATAGGGAATATAGTAACTCTTTTTTATTTTATTTTATTTTTTTGTAAAAAAAAATAGAAGCTACATAGCCAGGACACACAGAAAGCCCTGTAAGGGCAGTAATAGCAAGGGATTGTGCAAATCATGTGCACTTGGGCGCCTGTGGAGATTTGAATGAATACTCCCCATAAGGCCGTGGCGAGTGGCGTTATTTGAAAAAATCAGGACATGTGGCCCTTTTGGAGGAAGTGTGACACTGGGATGGGCTCTGAGGTTTCAGAAGCTCGGGCCAGGCCCACTGGCTCCCTCTCTCCCGCTGATGCACACGTGCACCTCTCAGCTCCTCCAGCCCCAGGTCTGCCCGCACGCCGCCATGCTTCCAGCCATGATGATAATGGACTGACCCTCCGAACTGTACCCCCCCCCCCCCAGTGAGATGCTCTGCTTTGTAAGAGTTGCTGCGGCTGTGGTTTCTCTTCACAGCAAGAGAGCACTAAGGCCAGCGCCTTTCAATCTTTTTACTGTAAGTTTACTTTAGAAGTTAATAAAGAAAAAGCTTTAGAAGAGGACCTAACAGAAATTCCACGTCAAACCAATGACGCCTGTTATATAATTTTGTTATATTAGACAATCTTAAAAAGTACTAAGTCCTTCTCAAATATTGAGTTCACAGAATCCTCTGTGCTTGGTAAGAAAGCCCTGCTCCTCAATGACCAGGTTAAAGGAGACAATGACTGCCCCTCTCCCAGATCTAACAGTAGCCAAGCGCTCGAGAGAGAAGGAGCAGGGCTTCTGCTCCCAGCGGGCTTTATTTCCAGGAATATATTCCTGAAAGCACAGGAATATATTCACGATTTTGAAGTTTTGAGTCTGCCCAAGCATTAAGCTCCCCGTATTACACATGCACTACCTGCGGAGGCAGCAGCGCACACGTGGGGTCCTCATTCGAGAGGGTCTCTCTGCTCTCCGCTCAGGCTCTGACTGAATAGTAAAACTGTTCCGAAGCACAGTTACCTGCCCTCGGGGATTCGGGGGTGGCTCCAGTTCCTGAGAGATGCTGAGGCCGTGAGGTCTGACTTCCTGGCTGTACCCTAAGGGATTATACTGGCATCCTCCCTTTAAGACACACATGGCTGTATCTCCTGGCTCTTAGTCTAAGAAGTGCTTAAACCCTTTGCCACCAAGTAGAGTGCAGGAGAAACAAAATATTCCCAGCAGTCCACAGCCTCCTTTAGTACAAGACACAAGAGTCAAGGTTACAACTTTGGCCTACCAAGCTCAGTCTCAGCTGTGTGAAATTGGCTGAGGTAGCTACATCCTCTGTACACCTCATGTTTCATGTATGTAACCTTCATGTATGTAACCTGTAAACGCCAACCCTATTCTATAGTCCTTGGAATAAATTCCCCTAGACCTACCTTTTTCTATGCAAGTTATATAAAACAGTGTAACAATTTGCTTTTATGAATTACCCATATCTTAGGTGTACAACACTGGAAGTGCTTTATAGCCACAATACTGATACATGATTTCCTGCCGTAGCTTTTAAAAACGACTTTGCATCTAGGTAAGTGTAAGCCATGGCAGGAACCATCATCCTCAATGCCGTGCTGTCTGCTTCATACTTAGCTCACTCTGTGTATGACCGTCCCGCATATCTCCTCGGAGTTTGTTCCTGAGCTGACAGCGGGTGAGGCTGCCACCTGCATCGCCGGGCACTCAGGACAGAGSTGCGGTAAGCACGGGGGTGGCATGCTCACTTTTTACTTGCTGTTCTGGAGCCTTGATGTGCGTCACCATGCCCGGCATGCTCACGCTGTTCCTGTGCAGGTATTTTAGGAAGACGTCTGCGTTCCTCCTGGCCAGTGTGCAAGCCTAGAAAACAATAGGGGACGATGTATCGGTGATGTGATTACAGCTATGGCCGTATCACAAGTCTTGACCTGACAGCTATCTGGTCCATCTTGTTTATAAGACGACGCAGAGACTAAATTCTATTTAAAACTTACAATTTATTTATACATACATATATATATATATATATATATATATATATATATGTTTTTAAGTTTTAAGTAAATGGTAAACATCTATGGATTCCTGGATCTTGCAAGGTCAGATTATGTCCCAGATCTTCAGAGGACAGGCTGTGAGGCAGGACACTGAGGTCAGCCTCTGACTAAAGAGGATGTTAGGCCCTTTCTTAGTCAAGCCTGGAGGTGACTATATTCCTAGTCACACTGAGTTCAGCCTAATGGAAAACTAGAAGTACATGGCCCAGCTATCCTGGGCCCGGAAGGCCAGACAGGAGCAAACACTTCCAGGCTGGAGGATCATCTGCCCTGTAGCTGAGACTGCCTGCCATAAAGACTTCATATAACGAAGCGAGACTCACCCCTCGTTCTTAGTGTGAAAGCCTCGGGTCTGGGGAGGTTGACTGTTTTGCATTATTGGGGCAGCAGGTGACTGGCAACTGCTGATCAGTAGGCGAGCCACAAGTGACACCGTCGATGTGCAGTAAAGCCTCGGTGTGAGGACTGATAGGCAGGAAAACCCAGATGCACAGGCCCTTTCTATAAGCTTACTAGAATGGCTTTTCCTTTGTAATTTTAGCTAACTGTCTTTCACAATGATACTAAGTGGTATTCAATTCCTACTATGTGGATTTTGGAGCAAGAGACCAAATCTCCAAACTAAAGCACCTAATTAATGGTAGTTTGCATTAGTAAGCCAATGAAAAAGGCTTTTTGGGAGTAGTCTCCAAAGTTTTTTTTTCTTTTTTCTTTTTTTTATAAATTCTCTGATTATCTTCAATTGAACACAAGCCTGCCTGCCTGTCTTCCTTCCTCTTTTTTCTTTTTTAAGACGTATTTATTTTTTATATGAGTACACTGTTGATGTCTTCAGACACACCAGAAGAGGGAATCAGATCCTATTACAGATGGTTGTGAGCCACCATGTGGTTGCTGGGAATTGAACTCAGGACCTTTGGAAGAGCAGTCAGTGCTCTTAATTGCTGAACCATCTCTTCAGCCTGTCTCCAAAGTTTTATTTGACACAATTAGTGTCTGGAAGCTACAATGGTTGTCCCATCCCAACTTGCTTAACAACAAAATCTGTACAAAGCCCTTAATGAAGAATCACAACTCAGTTTTCCAGATAAAACAATACTCCTGTCAGTACACAGCCTTTAGACACAAAACATATCACTGCAGGCCACAGGAAATGGTGTCTCTGGTGGTAGGAGTGGAGGTCAGAATGCTGAATCAGTGAGAGAGACGAAACTGTGTAAAGTGACGTTTCTGGCGGCCCGGGCTGCTGGTCGAGACGCTCAAAACCTAAAGTACAGGCTGGGTGGTGGCGGCGGCGGCGGCGGCGGCGGCGGCGGCGGCGCACGCCTTTAATCCCAGCACTTGGGAGGCAGAGGCAGGCGGATTTCTGAGTTTGAGGCCAGCCTGGTCTACAGAGTGAGTTCCAGGACAGCCAGGGCTACACAGAGAAACCCTGTCTCGAAAAACCAAAAAAAAAAAAAAAAAAAAAAAAAAAAAAAAACCAAAAACCCTAAAGTACAGTGTGTGGGCAAACATGTATCCAGTGTTCCTGAACATTTGAACACCTTAAAAAATTTAACTGTTTCAATGCACAAATGTGACTTATGTGTGAGCCAACAGCACGTACATAAAAACACGACAAAGCACTCCTCAAAGTCTGCATTTACCCTCTCAGAGAGAAGACGCAGCCCGTCTGCAAGGGACTAACTCGCTCACAGGTTGCTTCCTGAGCAGGTGCTTGCAACCACCCCTCAGCCGCAGGTGCCGGGGTCTCTCTACTGGGTATTTCTGCATCGTCTGAGACACAGTCTATAGGCCTAAAGAGGCTGAATCTCCAAACAAGGATTAATTAGGCTAGAGTACAGTGCCTCACCAAGTCAACCAGCCAATCACTTCCTGTCTGCGGATTTCATGGGGTTGCCAGTTAGCAGTAACTGACTGGGAGAGATCACTTGACTATAATGATGCTGTTCCAGGACACTGTAACTTCCCGTCAATACTTATTTGTAGACTTGTAGTTCCTTCTCTGTGAAACCAGTGCGACAGTGTGAGTGGGATCAGCCAGTCATCGACGTTATTACCCCATCACTCTCCACACAAGGCAAGAGTTGGGCCCATGTTTGTTTGGAGCCTCTCCCGAAGTACACACACACTACTCATCTATGCATGTACCAGTAACCTACACCAATCGCTTCTAAGTCAGTCAGGAGACCCTGCGGACCCCCAAGAGCCAATCAGTGTGACCCCAATATCCAACAGGACCAGCCGTATACCTTCAGGAAGGCTTCCTTTTGCTCCAGGTGCTTGCTAATCATTGGGGTGACGTGGTCAGTCTCAGAATTGGGGCCCAGCTTGTCGGCTCCACCACACCAGTCCTCTTCTCTCTTGTACTCCTGCTCCAGGCTTTCCAGAACACTGCAGACCTGAGGGAATAAAGTTCCAGGTTCAGACATCACCCCGCATCTGCCGCTTCCCCAGCACAGCTGGGAGCAGTGTCGTCATCTGTGTTCTGGGGAAGGCAAAGGTGGGAGAAAGACCCAAAGCCCCTGAGGCTGCCTGGGCTTTGCCTGGCTCGAGACAGAGAGGGATTTCAGAATAGAAACGAGGCCAGAGCTGAACTCCCATTGCCTGGTGTTCTCCATAATAGAGGAAAGAAGACCGTGTCTCCTCAGCTGCTTGTCAGCCTGCTATTATTCTTTGACAGCTAAGGTAGCAAGGATAACCGCAGGCATGTCTTTCCTGCCTAACTTGGACCTGAGAGAGTCACTCCTGCTGGCTATGTCAATGGTGGTAGAGATGTCCCTAAAGTCAGCCTAGAGCCGTCAGTCACTAGTAGCCGGGGGACAGGCCTCTCTGCCAACCTGCTCTGAGGTCTTGTAGAAGGCCACGGAGGCGTTGACGAGCTTGAGGCGGTCTTCCATCTTGAGCATGAGCTGCTGCCAGTGCGAGGCGACCTTCTCTGCGCAGTCCCGGATCATGTCCATGTCGTAGTGGTTGGCCTGCAGCATGGCCTCGGCCTTCTGCTGGACCTGCAGCGCGCTCTGGTGCGTTTTCTAGACATGGGGAAGATGGGAAAGCTCGTTCAGCAGAGTATCGCGCACGGATCACTGGGCTACTCTCCCTGGCTCAAGGAATCAGCTCTAGCTACTACTCGCTAGGAGGCTTTGCAAATATGGAGGGGAATTCAGGAAGGCAGTGCTAGTCTCGCCCCAGCCAGGCTGATGTTTAATTTATCTAATGAAGGGTGAAAACCACTAAGACTTCCCAGAATGGCACTCAGCTGTGGGGTTTTCCAGTTGAGAAGCAACAGGAACGACTCTTAGCAATAGATATTCTAAAGCTCTGTTGAAGCGTGCCAGGTTTATTATCCCTCCTGGCTTTCTCATAACAGCTACTGCAGGCAAAACAACAAGTGGAAAAAAGGGGGTCA
>BDUI01000930.1:166538-186432 GCA_002335545.1 Apodemus speciosus
CTCACTCTGTAGACCAGGCTGGCCTCGAACTCAGAAATCCGCCTGCCTCTGCCTCCCAAGTGCTGGGATTAAAGGCGTGCGCCACCACGTCCGGCTCTGATTTCCATTTTCAACTGAAGCTCTGGACTCCAGTGAAAAGTGTTTTTGAGGAACTAGTGATTTCTCTCTTAAAGAAAAAAATAAATAGAGCAAAGACTTAGAATGTTCCACACCACACGCAAAGCAAAAGCGCATGGCAAGCCCTGATGCCCGGGGCTCTGCAGGGAAGACGGAGAACACAAGGTACTGCTCGGGCAGTGCCAGAGCCTCAGAGAGGAGAAAACCTTGCTTTTCAGCTGATATGGAGGAAACGATCCCTTCTCAAGAGCCTYGGAGTGAAGAAACGCTTGCGTTTCAGCTGATACCGTGCAAAGGATCTCTTATGACACTGACCATGGGACGGATTCCTGAATAACTGACACTTGAGCTTGATTACCAATAACCCCTTGGCAAGGCCGCTGTTCAGGTCTGCCACACTGCCTGGAGTTGTGGCCTCGGGGACAGGCCACCTCTGGCTGGAGCAACTGACAATACACTGACCTTAGGCGTAAATTAGTCCTGCCTTCTGTGGCTTTTTCTCCAGCGAACACCTTGGTTTCTATTATCAAAACCCCCTTTGAGACCCTGCCTACCCTTTGAGGTCACGCATCACAACTATTACTCACACCCAAAGAAACCAATCCTAAAGCGCTTATGGCACCACTACCGGAGAGGGTGGGCTGCCTGGTGAGGCTGAGGCCGGAGCAGCCCTGACCCTCGTCTATCAAAGTGAATCCTGTTGCTTCTAAGCAAGTGGCTTCAAGAGTGTAGTCATAAGCATTATTTGTAACCGTTCACACCCCAACGCTCCGCAAGATATTAAAACACCTCACTCAGGCTCCGATCAGAGCTCCCTGACTTAAGACACTTCTAATCAGAGGCCTTGCATCCTGCTAGGGCTCTTTCGTGGGACAGAAGGGGGCTCTGACCCCGGGAGACTTGCTGCATGGCGGTCCTCAGTCCTCTACAGCTGTGGGCTGTTCGCTCTCCCCACAGTCAATGGCGGGCTGACGAGCGCTGTCACCCTCTCCTGCTCAGGCCGTGGGTGGCTCCCTCCAGCGGGAGGGAGGTGTGACATTGAGGGTTATCAGGCTGGTCTCCAGGCCACAAGGTCCACCCCAGATCCTGCCTTACCTCGATGGCGTGCTGGAACTGCTCGTGCTCTCGCTGCAGCTGCTCGGCCTCCTGCAGCGAGCTGGCGGTAATGAGCCCGGCGTTCAACATGGACTCCCCGTTCCTGATCCAGCCCAGCACCTGAAACGGGACGGAGGGCAACTCCAGGCAGCCGTCCTTCCAGTGCCTTGCAGGACCCCTGGGTTGAGGGCGGGGCTGCAAAGTGGTCCAGCGTGGTTCTCCACCTGTGGGTCGCGGGCCCCTTTGGGGAGTTGAACGACCCTTTCACATGGGGTAAGCTTGACCACCAGGGGGCACTAAACAGATATTTACGTTATGATTCATAATAGTAACAGAACTAGCCATGGAGATAATTTTATGGTTGGGGACCGCCACAACATGGAGAATGCTTTTAAAGGGTCGCAGCACAGAAAGGTTGAGAAGCGCTGGTCTAGACGTCCTGGTAGGAAGGCAGCCCTGACCTCCTTACAATCCGACCAACACAGCCTACAATCCCAGCAGGGCTCTCACCACTGGACACTGCCTCGAGGGCACTGCAGTCTGTTTTTCTGAAGATAGTGGAGGCAGCGGGTTATGAGGACATGGACCAAAACTGTTCAGGCTCCCTGTTACAAAGCAAACTTGCTCACTGAATGAGTTCTCTGCCACTTGAGGGAAGTCCTGCCGGTCAGACTCTCACCTGGCCCATAGGGAAACCGGCCACTTGCTCAGTCAGGGCGTCTCGTTTGCTGCACTGACGTCTCATGTACTATCAGCGTTAGATGTCACACACTACAGCCCAGGTGTGAGACAGGCTGCACCACAGTGCTCAGAGGCCAAACCTTGGGACTCAGGTTCACATACTACAGGGGTGTGGGCAAACCTGTAGGACATTCTTAATTACCGATTGATGGGGGAGACCCAGCCCACKGTGGGCGGGGCCGCTGTGGGCGGGGCCGGTGGGCGGGGCCGCTGTGGGAGGTAGCCCTGGGTTCTATAATAAACATAGCTGAGGAGGCCATGGAGAAGCGAGCCAGCGAGCAGCACCTGCACGGCTCTCATCAGCGCCCGCCCCCAGGCTCCTGAACTGTGCTGTTCCTGTCCTCACTGCTTCTGATGATGAGCTGTTCTGTGGAACTGTGAGTGAAACAAACCCTTTCACTGGTCACGGTGGTCACGGTGTCTCCTCACAGCAATGGTAACCCTAAGACACTACCCGCAGTCTCAGCCTGGTGCATCGTGGGGCCACGGGCTGGGTAAACACCACGGCTGACTCATTCCAGGGGTAGACCGGCTTCCGAAAGCCATCTTTATAGTCTTAGCAAAGGGCTTGTAAGGCGTATAACTACGTCATTCCTTAAATAAATGGTTCTTCTTGAGGCAAGAAGAAACACCCGCAGGTTATAATGCTGTGTTGCCTTTAAATGTATAATACTAGTGACGTGAATGCAACACGAGAGAGTAGCAGGCTCCCTGACCACCTGTGGTRCCAGGAGCGTGCGCTCTTCCGTGACCTGTGTCTGCACACCCTTCATCAGGGTCTCGATGACACCACGCACAAGCGCTGCGGCTGTGAGTGGGCAGCTCTTCCACTCTTTGGGTGGCCCTCCAGGGAGGGGTGGGCTCCATCTTACCACGCAATGCTGTCTAGGGGCAAGAACGACCTTACCCAGCAGGACATGGTGAATTCTCCCTGAGGCTGACCCGTCAAGACTTCCCCCCCTCATTCCGGGTCACGCACCTGCTTCACTTCCGCCTGCAGGTGGCGCAACTGCACACACTGCTCCAAGTGTTTCCGGTGCTGCTCGGCCGCCAAGTCCAACTCCTGCTGCTTTTCATGAAGAAACTCCAGGAGGTCCTGAACCCGAGTGGCCATGTCCACATCTCTGTCACAAAGCAGCTCCACACCTGTCAACAGTGGTAGGTGACCGGCATTCAACTCACGCCGCTTGGTCAATGTCTCTCACCCAAGGCACTACCCAGTGTGGCTGGTGAAAACGAGCCCCGGGGGCCACCTGCACTGACAGCAACGTTCAGGGAGACCCAGGCCAGCAGAGATGCTTCTATACATGCATCCAGCACACCAGGGTGTGGAAGGGTGCACAGATGAGCTGATCCTCCGGGACTTAGTACCGGGCTTAGCAGCTTTTACAAATGAGTGAGTGGCTCAGCCTTCAGGAAATATTTAATTTATTTAAATTTACTCTGTGTAAAGTGGCTAATGCAAGCAGGATGTTGCTGGGTAAACATTGGGTACTACATTTCATATTGGGGCTTACAGCGCCATCTGCTGGACGCAAACTAAAACACTTTCATGAGTTTTTACATTTCACTTACTATGTGAAATATAAAAATGAGAAACACTTCTTTTGAAAGAAACCAAGTTGGCAGGTAATGGCTCATTCATAGAAGATGTGGAGTTTAGAGTCATCCTAGTGCCCCGTGGTGATACAAAGACACCCTGACATCACAGAGGGCCTTTCTTACCGGAGGCCTGGACTTCATTGACATACTGCAGAAGATCCTGTCCTTGGTGGATAACGTCGAAGGTCAAGTTATTCATGGTCAGGGCTTTGTCCGCGTGGTGCTGCAGGCGCTGCTCGGCGATCGTCAGATCCTCTGTATCGAAGTCATTCATTTGCTGGGAGAGCTCGTCATTCCAAGACTCAAGGTCCGAGATGATCTGTGAGAGGAAAGCATCTATGCACGGTCAGGACTTAAAAACCCGCGGCTACGTCTCAATGTGTGAGTCAGCGAATGGCTGACCATCATGGCACTGGTGAACCATCGCGGTGGAGGCCAAGAGGGGACCAACGAGCCAAGAGGCCAAGAGGAGGCCGGCACTTGAAGACACCTACAGATGCGGGACAGCAGAMCATGGCTGCTCGTGAGTGGCGCCATGCAGAACCACCTTTAGAACATTCCTACACCAAACCAGAATCTGGCCGAAGCAGGTTTTCCATCCGAGTTCTGTTTCCAGGAAATACCAGAGAAAAAGGGCAACCAAGAGTCAAGGGAGAAAATGCATTATGTGGGACTCGGCTTCCTTGACAAGTGAGCCACGAAAGTCAGAAGTCATGGAATGCACAGTCAGAGGACAGAGGAGGAAGAGTTGACCCTACACTAAGAGGCTGGCCACCAAATGCAGGCACTGACCCTATGTCTCCTGATGGAGGCATCTGTGTAAACCTGAACACACGCTGTACTAGGAGTGTGCAGGCGAGGTGTTGGTGCTCCGAGTGAGTGTCAGACATGGCCTCACGGTGCAGAGATCATTAGGAGAGGAATGGTGGACAGGCAGAGAGTCTCTGAAACACGCTGGCACCACATTCAATGAAGGAAACCAGCAAAGAAACACGGTCTTGCTAACTGGGGGGACTTCCACACAGGAGTCACTCACTTGTCGTGCTACTCTCCGCCTCTGGATAGCTTTGAAGGCTTGCATAACAGGGTTTTAAAGCCACCAAATCCAGAAGGAAAGAAGAATTCCTTGAGAAAGAATACACACTGTTGGCTCCAGGGGGCTAGCCTTTCCTGAGGGCCCTCACTTGTGTGTGCATGTGAACACGCACGGAGTCAGTATGAAAGTCTGAGCACAGGACAATGCCTGCAGAGTCTGGGGAGAAGACGGGCTTTGACGGGCTTTCAGAACGCCGGCCGGCAGGATGTATCTTCCCAATTTGCTCTTTAGTTAGCGGAATTTGCATGCAATGTGCGTTAACATGCCTAAATCGTACTTCTTCATAAAATTGATAATATTAAATAATGTTAATGGATCAGCCATGGGAAAAATGAGAAAAAGAGATGATATTTTGGGGGGTTCTTGAGATCAAGCCTTGTAAGTGTTTTAGCAATGAGTCATGTCCAGGAACATGATTTTTAGGAGGTGGGAAAATGACTGTGAGTTAGGTCTACCTTAATGTCTTCTTATGGGAGGTTTCTTTCACTCATGCGTTTTCAGACTCAAGGGATGAGGAACATCAGGTGCGACGATGGATCGTATTAACAGTGGCGACACAGATTTCCGACGAGTGGACCCTGTCTGCTTATCTTTACTATCCTAAGGACTTCGAAGGCAAAGTCAGGCCATTTTCTTACACACTGAAGGGCTGTAAATCTACAGCCTGACTGTGTAGCACGCTGCCTGGAGTAATCGCTTTTCCTTAGTGGACTTACTCTGTACTTCCCATGCACAGAAAGCGTGTGCTTGTGTTTCCTGGTCAGGTTTTGATTAGATTAAATTACAACTAAGTAGCATCAAGACAAATAAAAAAAATACTTTTTAAGCTGCAAAAAGATTCTGGGGGAGAATCTTCAATAAATCTGCTTCTACCTTGTAACTTCAGTTGTAACTGAAAATACCTAACAGGTACCTCAGTTTCAGAACAGCGTATCACTTGAAACCAGAAAAAACCAGTCCTGTTCTGTTTGCAGTCACCTTGAGCCCCAGGCAGGCCCAGGCCAGCGGGTCCCCACTGTGGAGACTCTAGCTTGTCATCTGTGTCTCAACAGAGACTTGAGGGCCGAGCTTTGGAGAGCACTGGAGCGGCTGACAGCCTCTGCAGTGTGGGGACTGCTGCACTTCTTACTGTTAACCGAGGTAACAAGTAGAAGCGGAGAGAAATGTTTCGTTTGTGGAAGACAGTGCTGGAGTTCGGACGAGCATCCAGCCGGAAGAGCCTGCTGGAGGACTCGGCCATCCTGATGGCCACCATGCAAGGGGAGGCTGATGGGCAGGCCAGGAGCGGCACACAGGATCTTCCTAGAGCTAAGAGGACCCAGGGCAGTCTGTGCTGTGGGCCTTTGCTGCCTCTGGTGGCACCTCAGGGCCTAGTCAGTCTGTGTACCCCACAGGCACTGTGGATACGCTATAACTCAGGGGAGGCAGTGAGCAAGTCCCACGATAGTGCACTGGCAGATCCCCGCAGTCACAGGCAAGACCAGTCTGTGCAGTGCAGAGATGCTGAGTGAGACAGACACCCCCACCATCACAGGCTAGACCCGAGTGTTCCGAAGGTGCTGAGTGAGACAGACCCCTGCAATCACAGGCTAGACCTGAGGGGGCCAGATGTGCTGGGTGAGACAGACACATACACAGTCACAGGCTAGACCTTGTCAGTCCAGCCTGAGGTCCCGAGTGAGGCCTCATGTGCTGGTCCTGATTGCCAGGTATCTGCCAGGTACCAGGACATGGGTCTCAGGTGGACCATGAAGTTTTAGGAAGTTCTTCTAACAGTTCAGTCCCATCCATTCAGACTTGCTCTGCTCCATGACATCAAGCGGCAAAGACCTTTCTCTGCAGAGCGTGGAGCCACCCCCTTTTTGCTAAATAAAGATAAGAGAAGTGCATGCCTTTCTTCTCTGACCACATCAAATATAAAAGTGCACTTTTGGTAGGAATTAGAGAAAAACCAGAGGGCACTTCTGTGGGAGTCGATTTCTATTTCTTAAAATACAAGGGCTATAACCAGCCCCTTGATTCAGAGAGAAATCAGAAAACAGAGGGACCTGTGAGGGGAGGAAGAGGCTCCCACCTTTACAGGCTGCTCTCTCTCTCTCTCTCTCTCTCTCTCTCTCTCTCTCTCTCTCTGCAAGAGGAGAGTGCAGTGTTGTCTACGCTCTTCAAGCAGGGCTGACCTGCCCCTGGGGAAGGCAATGGCTGATTCCTGGTCAGGGAGGCCTCTTCCTCTCTGCACCTTGGCCTCACACCCTGTCTTGCTCCCTGCCGCTTCTTCTGGCCCATCGCTCTCTGCCTCTGCTGCCTGCGCTGTCCTCCTGGTCTTCTCCCCGGCCCCTGCAGTCTCCCACCCAGAGTGCAGAGCTGACCACCGCTGGCCACTCACGTCGATGGCATCCCGCTCAAATATGCGCAGCTGCAGGAAGAGCTCCAGCTTGATCTTGCGCTCCTGGAAGAGCTCCTCCATCTGGGACTGGGCCTCGTCCAGCTGCTGCAGCACCGTCTCGATGTGGTTGATGGAGCTGTTGTGCGGGGTCTTGTTACTGGAGATGGCAGAGTCCCTGTGCGGGTGGAGGAGGAGACGGGACTTCAGTGAGACAAACAGGAATTGAATGAGAAAGCCTCGCATTGCTAGACACCAGATCCGGCAATGCAAAACTTCAGGGGAAGAAGGCTGGCAGGAAGCTGGACTTTGTCTCAGAAAAGGGAAGACGCTGTCCTCTAGCAAAACGCCACCAGCCCCTTCCTCCGGGCAGCCTGTCCCAAGCCTGAGGCTACAGAGCCAAGACTGTGCTCCTCATGACTGTGCTCCTCACGGCTGTGCTCTGCACGGCTCTCTCATAGAAATCAACTATCACAGAAAACCACACTAGAAAGCCTTAAGGAGAGAGAACAGCTGGTACCCAGTCACTGTAGCAGTCCTCCTCTGCCCCRAGAGGTTAACTTCTAATGCAATCAATGAAACCCTTACTAAGTAACGTTTCCCTGTCTTAGGGAAGGGAACCCATAAGGTTATTGAGTCAGTGACTCTTCTTCAGCTGTCCTGGTGATGTATGAGTTCGGAGCAGGGGGCTACTCTTAAGTGTCCCCCGTGACTCAACAAAAGGAATTTTCAAATCTGCCTCCAAAGGAAACAAAAGCCAGCTGGCCCTGCCTCCTGCCCAAAGGAACACTGAAGGATGCATCTCTGACACCTCCAGGCAGGTCCCTGGAACCAGAGGACAAGATCTTAAAAGAGATTCAACCTTATCCTTTATAAAGAAGTTTTGGTAAGGTGATGTTGAAGAAATGCTAATAAAAGTTAAATTCCCACGGTTGTTAGTATTAAGACAAACAATGATGCAGCTGAAAAAACTAAGGGGTTTGGGGGAGTGGGGATGAGAAGAAAACTCTCCTGGACTTCTGGAGAAGACACTGGTGCTATTTGCTCAAGGACTAATAAAGGCAGGATCCTGCTGTGCAGCTCCGGATCTGTGAGGGGCTGGGGGGGGGAGGGGCTGAGGCCCACCTCAGCTGCTGGATGAGGTCCTCCCCTTCCTTGATCACGTTGACTGTCACCTGCAGGGTGGTCTGCTGCTGCTGGCCGAATCTCTTGATGAGGTCCTGGACGGCCTCCACCGACTCGGCGTACACGTCGTCCAGGAGCTCCTTCTGCAGCTCCTCCAGCCATGTCCAGAGCTGCGGACAGGAGAGGACACGGCAAGTCAGTGCTGCAGAGGCCGGAGCACTCACATGGGGAAGAGGAGGGTGGCCGGCTGCTCCCCGAGAGAGGGAAGGAAGGAAGGAAGAAGAAGGGGGAGGGAAGAGGAAAGAGCGTCCTGGAGAGTCCGGCGACGAGTGGGACACATGCACGGAAAGAACAACATGCCACTGCACTGGGAAGCAAAAATAAACCGGCAGTGGAGCGGAAGAGGCTGTCACCAGGGAGAGAGAGGAAGGGGAAGAGAAGGCTGCCCCTCTGCAGAGGCTCAGTCTGAGTGCCGTGGAAACACCGAGTCGCTCAGACAACAGGGACATTCGTCAGGGAGCACAGAGGCGCTGTGAGACCTGACTCCTGCTTCAATTTCAGCAGGGGTATGACACGTCACCATTAAACCACCAGGCAGACCCAAGTGAGTGCTTTCTGTCCCTCGAAGCAGAGGCGAGCACACTAGGTTAAGCTATTCTCTGCCTGAGACACCTGTGGTGCTCCTGAGACAACCGAACCGAACCACCGAACTGGCGCCAGCCGCATGCACGGTACTCATCCTACTATGGGAAGACAGTGTGTTAGCAGCGGGTCTTGGCTCCTCCCAAGTGGGATTTAGAACCCGAATTCCATATCTGTATTTTCCAATACAGAAAAGCTTAAACTATCAACTCTGCCTGTCTGCTCAGTGGATGGTAAGTACCACATACATAAAATATGGTCTTCCTGTTACTTGCATATCAATAGATGTTTTGAACTTGGTAGGCCATTTTAAACAAGGAAAGTGCTGGTAAAGCACTTATTTCTCAGCCGAGTCACCCATGGTGCTACAAGTTGATTTTACTAAAGATATTAAATATCTGTTAACTTTTCTTGCATTGTCTGACTTTGTGCACATTGTCAAGTTTCATACAACAAGAATGTCACTGACACAGTCTTAGATAAAGGCTGCTTGACCCGTCCTGTAGACCGAGGGGAAAGGACCCCAGGTGAAGGAAACTGGCAAACCCTTCCTGATGTCCTTGGAGATCTACTGCCAGTAAGGACCTCACGTGCGAGTTTGTTTGGTTCTGCATTCGCTCCCTGCTTGTCAGCACAGTGGCCAAGCTTACAAATGATAAAAAGGACAAGAGCGTCACCATCCTGGAGATCTCCCAGCTGGCTCTGAGATTCCCCGTGGTAACCACTCTTAGCTGCCATAGGTCATACTGCACTATAATTCTAGACATCGCTGTACAGCGAGCACTCTAGGGGGGTTGCAATCACACCAGAGTGGAACTGGACAGCAGTACGGCAGCGGTATCTCCTGAATCATGCATTAGCACTTTGGTGCGCAGTGGTACTGTTTAGCAGGAGTACTGCCTTAAGGTTTGGAGTAAGGCCACCTGGGATGGAGAACCTCCTTATCAAAGCATAGCTCTGTGGTCCACTTACATCAGCTAATTTCTCTACGATCCAGTTTAGTAGGACAGGAGCTAAAGAATCTCAATGCTCATGGAGGAGTTAGCAAGACAACAAGTGAAGGAAGCCTCGGTGGAGCGTCTGTGCAGGAGGTGTGCTCCAYAGGCTAAGCACTCTGTAWTTAACATAGGATGGAGTCCACTTAACTGAATAGAAAGGCATATRCTGCTCCAAGCAATAAATAACYACAGCGAAGTGGATCGCACTATTTTACAAAAGGAGTCAACACAGTTCACCTGCTGTGATGATCAAGTCAGTGGACTTCGTAAGCTAGCAGCCTGCCTTCCACCAGACGGGCGGCGGTGCGAGGGTGGGTGGCTAACCACACACAGAACTCACCCACTTGCTTCCAATGACAGATACACTCCATCATGCACTACCATAGCCCTCCACTCTCCCCGATAGATATTTAGTAACAATGTGCTACTTTGTATCTGTACTGATTCTATTCACAAACAATGGAAACAAACAATTAACACCACGTCTCCTAAAGCCTCAGCAGTCTTCTGCTTGTGCTCATGTGCTTTGCTCAGGCTATCCCAGCAAGGTGGCTGCATACATGAACGGAAGAGCCCGCCCTGCTGGCAAGGCCGCAGCCTCGTCTTGGTCACTATCCCTCCTGCACATAGGTGTTGATCCCGGGGCACCAGGTCAGGTCTGGGAAGGGTCGACAGCTCTCCCCCGACCTTCATTGATCCCGGGGCACCAGGTCAGGTCTGGGGAAGGGTCGACAGCTCTCCCCCGACCTTCACTGTAGCTGGACTCTAGAAACACACTTATGGGATGAGGGGGGGGAGAGGGATGCTTATGTGGGAGGGACATCTGCCAAATTCCTCTTGTCTGGACAAATGCTACTGAAGGTAAGTTACAAAACACTTAAACAGTCATTGATACACTGATAAAGAGCTAATCAGAGACAGCCTACGGGGTCACCCTGAGGTGCAGCACACAGTTATGCCTGCAGGTAACAGCACAGTGACAGAGGAGTTAATGTTCCTGCCACACGTGACTGGGGGTCGTCTATGACAGCCTGCCTGGGCTCAAATCAGATGAGGCTTTGTTGGGCATACGTGCTGGCCTTTCCTTACCTGGTCTCTTACTCAGTTTCACAGATAGGCCATGAGTTAATATAAATGCCTATTCAGGACTTTCTAATAGAGTCGATGAGATTATGTATATACAGAGAGAATAAATCACTGTTAAAAATTAGTCACTGTTGCTGCCTTTTCTTCTAAGACAATCTCATAATAAGGCAATTCATAAAGTTTTATGTCTTCTAGAAGTACCTTTCAAAATGTATCTAGGCTTCTCAATTATCCAAAACTAGTCACTTAGTCTGTGTAACTTAACATTTAAACCCTTTTACCCCTAAAATAGTGTAATATACTATATAGTTCGAGGAAAGGGTGTAAGAGGAATCTGCTGGATTCTATAGAAATTGCTTCCTGTGAATTCTAGGGGAAATGCCAGGAATATTTAGGGGTCAAGCTTTGCCTTCCACCCAGCAGAGCGCKCTCTCTCTCTCTCTCTCTCTCTCTCTCTCTCTCTCTCTCTCTCTCTTACACACACACACACACATGTGCATATACACACTCTCACACACACTCACACACACACTCACACACACTCAAACACACACACACATACACACACACACACACAGAGGCATTTCCCCTCCACATCCTGGACTTTCCGACTCCCGTCACTGGTACGGTATGCTCCCCCACCTGGCCTGCCAGTGCAGTCCACAGAGATAAAGCCACACAGAAGACCGCAGGAAGTGACTCTGGGACGGCACAGATGCCAAGGAAACAGGGGCTGAGGTAGTGGACTGAGGCTATATATAAAACACATGATGTCAAAAGCCTGAAATAGTCTTACTCGATTTGAAGAAGAGTCTGAGAGAAAGACCCTTTGTGACACCAACTGAGGATGGACTGATGCATACCTTTCCGCAGTCTGAGTTAAGCAAAGTCTATTTTTAGGCTTTTAAAATGACATAACACACAATATCTAAAGTGCCTCTGAACAGAGGCATTTTAAGTCTCTAGGATGGTTGTAAAAGTCTTAAGCCAAAGTTTCCCAAGGATGAAAAAGTAATGCACTTGTGTACAAATTGATAATATACAGTGAAAAAAATCCATCTTTATTCAACAGTAAGAGGAGATATGTTCTATGCAAATTCACTGCAACCTAGGTTCTGTTTTTAAGAACCAGAGAACTGAGGAGACACAGGTGAAGGCAACACTACCCCCTAGAGGTCTTAAAAGGCATGGCCAGGCCTTCAGTCTAGTATTGAGAGATCTGAAGATGTGTAAGCTGGGGTAGGTGTTTTGCAGAAAACTGCCCACAACTGGGCTGTATGCATCCAGAGGTGTGGACATGGACCAAGATACAAACAGAAAGATGGTCTCGGGAAATGAAATAACACGGAGAAAAGCTCTGAGACAAAGATGTGCAAGTATCCCATCTCTCCCGGGAATCAGGAACGATCCTGAGCCCAGTCCTTCACCCACAGCCTTGGCCCTACCCTCTCCTAGTGGAAAGCTTCTAACTCATCTCATCTCAAGAAGAGGGTCCTTTCTTCATCACTCGGGAGGGAATTTCTATCTGAGCTGATGGTTCTGGAAAGGACTGGGCTGTAGGTGGCTGAGGGTGTCATGAGATGTGGAAGATCGAGCAGCAGTCTCTCTGCACTCCACGGGAGGCCATACAGGCTGTTGGCGGCAGCGGCAGCAGCGGTGGCGGCGGTGGCGGTGTCAACATGGAGACAGGTTTGGAAGAAGGTTTGTGTGCACACCACCTGAGAGGCCTTAGCCTTGGCAAAGTCCTTGTGTTCTTTACCTGTAGTTCATAGTTTTATCTATGAAATGGGGTAATTTTACCAACTAAATCTTCAGAGACCCGCAAAGACAGTGTGAGAAACAGTAAGACAGGTACACAGAGTGTGCTTGCTTTTGCCCAGGGCTCTACACACAGAAGCACTGCCACTGAGACCTGTGTCCCTACCCTCAGCAGATGGAGGTGGGGTGGGGTGGGGATTAACACAGAGGAGCTGTGCATACTGCAGAGGCAGAGTGAGAAGTAGCAGACACAGCTCCCAGAGCTGCCGCTGCTGCTGCTACAAGTTCTGAGCAGAAGCGAGTGGTTTCAATGGCAGTCTGCAGGTGCAAATGCAGCAGGGTAGCCACTATGCGCAGAGCACAAGGAACAGGCTGGAAAGGGAACCATTCCTACGGCCTACAGGAAACTCCCCCGCCAGAAGTGACCAGCGGTATGGTGAGTGCACATGCCTGGTGTCTCCATGGAAGAATTACAGTGTGTCTCCTCTCTGTGTGTATAACACATGTGCACTTGTGTATGGGTGTGCAAAAGCCGGAGGGCTTCAGATGCCTGTTCCACCACTTTCCTCCTTATTCCCTTGTGGCAGGGTTTCTCTCTCAGCCTGGAGCCATGTTGGTGGCCAGCAAGCCCCAGTGACACTTCTCCTGTCCTTGCCCATAGCACTGGGATTGTCACTGGAGTGTTGGGGACTGGAACAGGGCTTCCCCTGCAGGAGCAGCAGGGGCCTTCCTACACTGAGCTATTGCCCCGCCCGAGATGGAGCGGCTGAGGAGCACCTTCTATTCTTGCGTGGTATGCTGAGAGAACACCATAAGGCATGCATGGGAAGAGGCAGAACAGAGAACTAAGATCGGCATCACAAAACGTCACCACTGCAGGTGCCGTGGGTTGGTACGCGGGGGGGGGGGGGGGGGGGGACCACAGAGGTGTCACCGCAGCGCCACATGTGAGAGGGAGGAACGCGTGGGCATGCCAGCCCGAGGGACACCTGTGGACAGGTGGGGTGAGGAGGCTACAGACAATGGTGACCAGCCAGGGACAGGAGATGAAGCATGACTGACAGCCAGGGGATTGTAGGACAACTGTATGATCCAAGGGCCTCCAATGATCTGGACAAATCAAATCATCGTCTCAGCAGCTTGACTGCTATAAACACTGGGGAAAGCCCTTCCTCCATCCGGGTCATTTTAAACATGCCTACTATGTACTGCAAGTGTGCCAGCATGGTGGGGGAGGGGGCACTGTTTGATGTATATAAATTGATTTTTTAAAAAAAAAATGACTAATGTCATCCTGAAACAGTTTGTAGTACGTCAAAGTGTAATTTAATTCCTCTATGCCAGGAAAAAATGCTCAGTCCTGGGAGCTGTGACCACCACATTCTACGACCTATCCGCCATTCCCCTATGACCACACTTCTACGACCTATCCGCCATTCCCCTAGGCTGTTCCATCCCTCATGGTCTGCTGGCATGGCAGAGGACCTGGAGTTCCTCTAGCATCAGCTCTCTCCTGGATATGTCGGACTTTCTGAGGTGGGCTAGAGAACTGAATGTCATCCAGACGCCTGCTTCCTTCACAGTCCGATTAATTCTTCCCTTAATTAAAGCTAAATGAGTTATTCTGAGCATGACCCTGTGGACAAACAGAAAACAGCTTGCTTCTTTATTAGCACACAGCACTGCCATCTGTGTGACACTCAAATGTCCTCATTCATAGTTTTGTATAAAAGCATCATCTCAGTTTTATACAATAAAACTATAAATGGAGATATTTCTGTGTGGCACCAACTCTGTCCTCTAAGGTTTCCAACACAGTGAGTTAAAGGATGTCTGAGTTCATCTCTCCAAGATGCCTCATATGGACATAAAGGTTCATAACAGGTTAAATGGCACTTCAAAGATCTGACTTGAAGATCTCCTATGGGTGGTGACACCGAGTGATTAAGCGAGGCTGCCCTCTGGCCTCAGAGCATTTGACGTGAGTGGTTGTCCACTCCTCTGAGCACATCTGTCAGCAAGTCTGATGCTGCAGACAGCTCTGGACTTCCTTCTTCCTGGCATCTTCCACTTGAGACCGTGAGGAGGATAAAAACAGTCTTGGCTTTGTACCAAAACCCTCGGTCGATCTCGGTAGCCTGCAAATCTCTCCAGTCTTTTACCTGTCCCTTTATTCTCTAGATCTCTGTCTAGGACTAACCTCAGCCTGGGTAAATACATAAAACTCACTTTCTTAAAAATGTTACCAATGTTATCAAGGAATTGTGGGACATCTATATCGTCGCACTCAGGTTACTGAGTCAGAAGGATGAGGCAGGAGGATCGTTCAGGCCATCCTGGGAGACTGCCCTACTTAAAGTAGCAAGACCCTACTTAAAACACAACAGCAGCAACAACAACAACTACTACTACAACAACCACTACTACAACAACTGCTATAACGACGACAACTACTACTACTATAACAACTACTGCTACTACTATAACTACTACTATTACTATAACAACTACTACTACTATAACAACTACTACTGTAACTACTACTACTACTATAGCAACTACTACTAGTACTGCCACTACTACTCAGGTTCTTCCCACCCACAGTCCACCAATGGAACCCATGTGGCAAGCTCCTAGCCTCCTTCTGCAGCCCTGAGAACCGAGTCTCCAGCTTGCTGAGAGGTCCTATCTTCTCATAAAATCTCCTTTCCCTCATCATGTCTTCCACGTCAGCCAGCCACACGTCAGGAGAAGCCCACCGTAAGGCAGATGCCAAGGGCACCACACAGTGAGGTTTCTGCTGTGAGGATCAGGGGCCCCGGGGCAGAAAGCCTGCTCCTTCCCCAAACTGCTTCTAAGTTTTGTGTTTGAAAAAGGGAAGAGAAAACAACAGAGCCATAAGAAAACCAGACGACAGGCCTGACCTCTGTGGAGCCACGGCCGTCCTGGGGAACCCCAGATAGTACACTGCTGGCCATCAATCCCCCGTTCTACCTCTCTGCTGATATGAAGCGCAGTTAGCGAAAAGATACGCACATATCAGAGATACACAACGGAACATCTCATTTCTCTCTCTGAGAGCCAAACCCTGCATGGTTCAAAAAACTAGTTGGAGACCAAGAATGTTAGGATCCCTTTAAGATAAAGTATAATCACACATATATTACATTACACGTATATATTCATTCCCCACTGTACACATGAAGGCCTGTAAGACTACTGTTTCTGAGGGTGCATTAAAGTCCTGCACTTCTCGTATGGCATTAACCAGGTTGTAGTGCAAACAACTCATGAAGGAGCTAGGGGCAGCTGTCTAGTGAAAGGTGACCCTTCAATAGCACTCAATAATTTAAAAAAAGGGAGTCAGGGTAAAGTCATACATTTATAGTCTTCAATACAACATTAAGTTATAAAAAAAAAAAAGGCAATACAGCGATCAGTTAATTTAGTGACTTCTATGCACTACATATGCTCTACAGTCTATTAGAGTTGACTATAGTTTTCCACAATAGTTTCTAACTTCCGAAGGCCTACTTTTTTTTTTTTTTTTTTTTTTTTWCATTTTTTAAAGTTAAGCCTGTGTACCCTCAGGTACATGAGGAGAACAGAGGGAACTCACAGGAATCCATTCTCTGCTTGTGCTATCTGAGTTCTGGGGAAAAGCTCTCGTCAGCAGTATTTTCAGCAAGCACAGTTAGCGGCTAAGTCAACTCTCTGGGCCCTGCAGTTTTTATTTGTTGGTGCAGTACTTAAAAATGACAAATTTCTTGATTTTAGGTCATAGTTTTAAATTAATTTTCATGGGGAAAATGTTTGGGGGCTGGAGAACTGTCTCAGAGGTTAGAAGCACATATTACACTTCCCAAGTATCCCCAATTCAGTTCCCAGCACCCGTGTTGGGTGACTCACAACTGTAACTTCAGCTCTAGGGGATATAATGCATTCTCTGTCCTCCATGAGCAACTGCACTAAGTGTACACCCTTGTGTGTGCACACRAGGCCTCAAGTGCATGTGCGAACCCCCCCACACACATACACTTTTAAAAAATAGAAGAAACCTTTGAAAGAAAACCGCTTTACTTGAATTGCTCTGAACAAAGTTCTTCCTTTCTGCACAGAACCACAACTTCTTYTGCACTTGCCCACACAAAWGTCTTTGTCATCCTTACTAAGTGAAAAAAGAATCAAATCAACAAACAGAACATTTATTTTGCTGGGATGAGAAGTATTTGGTCATAAGTGCACATGAGACACACAGATATGAATGGCCCATGAAGGGCTGACTCCAGGAGAATGGGTTCTCTGTGTCTGGAGCTACAGACGGTGGGTGGAGACCCAGGTCTCACTGGAGGCTCCGCYGYGGTGTGAAGAACACAGGTTACAATGAGGAGATTTCTAAGGAAGGGAAGGGCAGAAATAGGTTAAGCAGTTACTGCTCATCAGAGATTAGCGAGGTTCAGGGCAGTTTAAACCTACTTCAATACACCTCTGCATCTGACTTTAAAATTTGGATTATTTTGTACCTTTGGGGGGCCAGGAAGCGTGTGCTGGCAGTGACTATAAGGAAAACGTTATTTCTGGAGCTTGTATGTTGGCGTTCTCTGAACTGCCTCCAGACTGGAGCTGAGGCCGGGGCAGTGGAGTCACCTGCCCTAGACCACTGGGACAGGTAGAGGACTGCGTTACAGGGACGTAGGTGCTACGAGGCACAGCTGCTGYGGGTTATTTTAATGCAGGTTACATTGCCACGGAAATTGTGCAAATGACAGGATCTGTTTTCTAAGACAACAYTCTTTATGAGGATGCCAAACGAGATAGGARAGCCACAGGGCTTGACAACCKATGCTCAAAGTCAGACCRGGTGCTGCCTGCAGAGGCGCTCGCTTTCCTTGGGTTACATTATTTAACTGCTTGCTCCTTCTTCCATCAGGTAAGTAAAGAAACCGAGTGCTCCAGAAGACAGACAGACAATTTAATGTGGYAAGAAATTATATCTCTTAAACAGAAATTGTTGACTCCTGAGCACAACATCAAGTCAAATTCCTCTGGTAGAACATACCTGGGAGATCTCTACCTTCCCCCCACCATGTTCACTTCTGCGCTAGGAATCTGGACACTTGACATTTGTGTCTGCAGAGGCGCTCGCTTTCCTTGGGTTACATTATTTAACTGCTTGCTCCTTCTTCCATCAGGTAAGTAAAGAAACCGAGTGCTCCAGAAGACAGACAGACAATTTAATGTGGCAAGAAATTATATCTCTTAAACAGAAATTGTTGACTCCTGAGCACAACATCAAGTCAAATTCCTCTGGTAGAACATACCTGGGAGATCTCTACCTTCCCCCCACCATGTTCACTTCTGCGCTAGGAATCTGGACACTTGACATTTGTGTCTGCAGAGGCGCTCGCTTTCCTTGGGTTACATTATTTAACTGCTTGCTCCTTCTTCCATCAGGTAAGTAAAGAAACCGAGTGCTCCAGAAGACAGACAGACAATTTAATGTGGCAAGAAATTATATCTCTTAAACAGAAATTGTTGACTCCTGAGCACAACATCAAGTCAAATTCCTCTGGTAGAACATACCTGGGAGATCTCTACCTTCCCCCCACCATGTTCACTTCTGCGCTAGGAATCTGGACACTTGACATTTGTGTCTGCAGAGGCGCTCGCTTTCCTTGGGTTACATTATTTAACTGCTTGCTCCTTCTTCCATCAGGTAAGTAAAGAAACCGAGTGCTCCAGAAGACAGACAGACAATTTAATGTGGTAAGAAATTATATCTCTTAAACAGAAATTGTTGACTCCTGAGCACAACATCAAGTCAAATTCCTCTGGTAAAACATACCTGGGAGATCTCTACCTTCCCCCCACCATGTTCACTTCTGCGCTAGGAATCTGGACACTTGACATTTGTGTCTGGAGAAGTATAGCGTAGCAGGTTTGTTCTAGGAAATCCTGTGTGGATTCTTCCCCATCTGTACTGCGCTTACCAAAGGATCCTTGTTTATCGCAGATAAGTGCAAACTCTCATTATTGCTAAAACCTACACAGGACTGTTCATGGCTTCCCTGCTTTAACTGGAAACTACACAAATGGTCTTTAATGGGTAAATGGTATATGTGTGACATATTCATGCTGTGAAATGCTACCCAGCGATGAATGGGAAAGAAGTGTTGATACRTGCAAGGAAGTGAATGGCTCTCTAGGATTAATTAGGTGGAAAGCACAACCACRAACATATTCATGATTCCATTTCTGAAACACCAAAAATAACAGAGATGTGCGATGGTGGTTACTGTTGAGGCTGGAGACGGCWCTAAGAAGGGCGCCAACAGAACCAGAAAGCCCTGGGCATTCAGACCTCCTGCTTAYGTTCCGGCGTGAGAATGACTGACAGAATGACTCTGTGTGACCACAGTGTGGACACCGTGGTAGCTACACAAACCTGTACCTAGGATGAAGCATGTGTGTGTACACAGTCATGTACATGTGGTGAGCCCAGATAGACAAACAGCTGTCCTCTGATAGGGTGTGGCCTACAGAATGTTCCCATAGAGAGCMRAGCAAGGCCTCTGTGGGAGAGGCCTTGCAGGAAGTGAGGTAGCAAACAGGCTCTGCACCAGAAYGACCAACAGTCYGCTGAGTCYGCTGCAGGGCAGCTGGTTCATGCAGTAAGCCCCGTGCACTGACAGGAAATGGCCAGACGCTAGGCAGGCTCTCTGGCTACCGAGGGAGAGGAGGGAGCTGTGGCCTTCTGCAATGGCAGCATGAACAAGCACTGGGCGCCCTTCCACGGCTCCTGAGTGGCCTTGGTCAGGCTTGAGGGCGGCAGCCTGGAGAATGCTTCTGCACGGGAAGAAGCCGGCGACATTCCTTCTCCCTCRGCACGCTTGGGCTCCCCTCCCTGTCGCTCCCTTGGGAGAGCTGAGGCCCRGCTCCAGCAAGAGTAAAAAGGGAAGCTGACCTGTCCCTTTGCTAGGAATGAAAGAAGTCAGACTGGCACCCGGAGACAAAGATGGCTCCAGGTGGCCGCTGGGCCTTTCCTCTGCCTTCTGAACAAAATGAAAGCGTCTCTTTTCCCAGGCAGTACTCAAACACAAAACCGTGTCCAGCTCACAGCCATGTTTGCAAAAGCACAGCCAACTCTCTCTGCTTGACTCAGGCAGGGTGGCACAGTCCCTGGGGACCAGGGACTCTGAGAACAGGAGCCAGGGTTGGGTCACTGAATCATCTCCAGAAACAAACTGGCAGCAA
>BDUI01000930.1:191152-202459 GCA_002335545.1 Apodemus speciosus
TGAAGGTGCCTTCCATAAATTAACCTATGGGTCCTTAGGCGCTGGATGGCTTTTTACCCAAAGCCAGCCAGACTTGTCTCTCCCCAGTCTCTCCCAGTGACTTGATCCAGATCCTCCTCCTTCTACTGCCATGAGCTTTTGTGTATGCAAGCCCAAATTGAAACATGTCTTTATAAACTCCCATGTATAGAGAGGCATGTCACGGTGTGTCACAGCAATTTGTGAAGGTACTTTCTGGAGCATTTTTTTTCTAAGTCACCTAACATTAAACTTAATTTTAATATTATTTAAAAAAAACCCACTTGAAACAAAATAAACCGGCACAGTAATACCATCATATAATCCAAACACTCAAAAGGCGAAGGCCGAATCACTGCCCGTTTATAACCAGCTTTCAAAACTCGGGGAATGCAGGGCTACTATAGATTTCACAGCAAAGCTATTTCCAAAAACGAAAATAAAATGTAACATAGTAATTTCTCTAATGTAATTTTATAATATCTACTAAGTTAAGATATATATATACACATACACATATACATACATATATATGTGCATATATATGTATTATATATATGATCTATATTATTTGTACTATATATGTGGACAATGTATGTGTCATATTTGGTACACTTGGTACCTATTTCTCACATTCCTGATTACATTGATCTCTTGAGAGAAGTTTGCTACCACAGGCACACACAGGACATTAGCACCTGTACCATGTTACCTTTGGTATATTTAAACTCAATACAATGTAATAGAACTTGAAGGAGTAGGTGRAAGTAGTCKGCTAAGACCAGAAGGCCACCATGCTTCACCCCACGACCAGGCAACACACGGACAACACGCCAGCRGCGCTGCCCACARCAAGCAGGACCTGACGATGGAGCACTGCTCCTCTCTAACGCTGAAAAACTCTCCTTCTGCTTCTTGGTCTCTTGCTCATCTCCCGACCCACAAGTCTCCCCGACTATGGACGACCCCTACAGAGGCAACTGTGCACCCACGTGACAAGGACAACCAACTGCAGAAGCAGAAGACAGGAAGATATCTTCCAGGCCTGATGCATTTGGTGCTAATGGGTTCATCTCCTAAGCTGCCACCTGTCGGCCAATGTCTCTCGTTACGAGAACATTCAGATTCTTTCCAACAGATACAAAGACCCTGTCAGCCAGATTACATTCGGTCGTTATATGGTGCCTTACCTCTTTTACGTGCGTGTGAAACGACACAGACATGTCCAGCAGGATCTTCCGTTGTTCGACTCGCCGGACAAAATCTTGTATCCGGTCTTCGAGCTGATGRGCAGCCTGATAAATCTCTTCGGGGTCACATTCCCCAGTCTGAGCCAGCTGCTCTGCCGCTTCCAGCAGTTTATCTGCATTTGTGTATGTGTTCTGTCCGAGAGAAACAGAAGGTGAGCATTCAGCAAAGCAGCCAGCGTGGGGGCCATAATACACRGCAACAAAGAACTATTAGCAGCGTTTCTGATGGCTCACTAAACTGGGCAGACAATATAAGGTAAGGAGYGATGATTTCAGGAGGTGCACACATCCCCATCAGTACYCTTTGCTGCCGCCAAGCCAACYGTTAAGCACTGGCCAGAACGGCTCATGACTCAAAAGGCCGTTCRATTTTTGCTAAGGTGGAGTCGGAAATGCCCCGTGGCCACAAAGGACTCTTTCGCTTTTTCCTCTCATTTAACAGCAGARTAACCGAGCTTTCCCTCTCTGCTTCACAGTACACAGTTATAGAAGGAAAGGAGACTCCCAGTGGCTAGAGTGTAGTCAGTGCGTAAAGCTGCCGCGATGTGGAAATACGTGGGGACTGTTCTCTGAAGACGATTCTGCTTCAATTCTTGATAAACTTGTGGCTGTGGCTGTGCTTCTCACATGAGCAGATAAGCTATRGCCTGCGACTGTTGTCGGAAACTGCTCAGGGACATTACTAATGAGAGGAGGCGCCGAGAGGAGCTGGAGGCTCTCAGTGTGGTCAGAGCAGCCTGCCCCACAAGGAGGACTGAACTCCAGCCTGCGGCTCTGCTGAGACATCACTTGGCTCCTTCATCCTCCTCCTTAAACTCCTAGAGCTGAACAGTTCAAGGTGGCCCAAGGTATGGGAAAGGGGGTTGGCGTGGGGACAGGCTCAGTGAGCAATGGGGCTTGGAATAGGGAAGCGAGACTGCCATTAGACAGAGAGGACTTCTGTATCCGTATCTTTTCTGCTGCCCACATCACAACCTCACAAACTGGGTGAGATGCACAAGAAGGTCAACTGCAGCCCATGGTTCTGAAGCCCAGGATCTAAGGGCTACATCTGATGGTGGCAATCCCAAGATGCTTTGGGGCATTCTAAGAGACAAGCCTGCACATGTTTCTCCTGGTCCCTCTTCTCTTTATAAAGCCACTAGGATTCAGTCACGGGGCATCTGCCCTAATGCTAAGACCCACCTGTGGACACCAGCCTGACTCATTTCCGCTCCTACTGCATCACAGCGGGGATTATTTCAACACACAGACCTCTGGGGAGGGCATACACACTACACCAAACCACAGCACTCCGTTTCTGATACCCATGGTTCCTGTGCATCTCACGATGCAAAACTGCACCAGCTGATGCCTTAGAGACTCCTTATAACTCCCTATAAAACCAAAGGAAGACAGTCTCCTTTGGTGGGAATAGCATCAACAGTCCTATCCCAATAGAAGACTGACGATGGGAAGGCCCAACGGGGTGGGTATTAGATCCCAACACGCGAGCCCTAGCACCCTGTGCAGACCACAATGAGAGCCCAGGCTCCTAAGATGTGAGTCCGACTGTCATCACGCATGTGGCTGCTGTCTAGGGATGTACCTTGATATCAGCAAGATTCTGGGAAAGCACAGCATGGTCCAGCTATCTGATGCATGTTCGATAGACAGCTCCACTCCTCTAAGACTACACTGGAATCCCCGCAGGACCTCCGGCAGCATGAAAAACTTGTGTTTGGACGCCGAGCCTCCCTCTGGAGGACAGGCTGAAGCCACCAGGACCCTGCAACTCCTGGACTTTATGTGGGTGAAAAATCACCTTCTACCTGGGACCAGTTCCCTGGACAGGACCACCAACACCCCTGGGGTGTTTCTAGCTTACTCCTCCAAACCCTTTCGACCTCTGGGTATGACAAGATCCCAACGCGCCATTCAGTATTAGGAACAGCATCAATTTTCTGAGCCTCCTTTACATTCCTGGAACGAAGCAGCAGAGAGGGGGGACTAGCTTTATACATGAAGTGGCTCAGCCCACAGTCCTGCAGATCACAAGTTGAAGATTAGATGGTCCCTGGTTTGCCTCTAGTGTCATAAGGAAGGGGGACATCACATCTTAAAATAGGAAGCCAGACAGAGACAGGGGTCTAAAATTCTGTCAAAAGTGTGTCTCACTGGAGGCAGGCTGCAGGTGCAACTCTTAAAGGCCTCTTCTCCTAAATTTGTCAGTAGAAGAGCCAAACTCCCAACAAATGGCCCTTTGAGCGATAAACAACATCTAACACGTCTGGGTAAAGAGCGGCCTCCAACTTGGGAGACGAGTTAACACTTAGCCCCACCAATCAACTGTTTCAGGACCGGTGAGGCTGGGGACTGAGTGCAGTTACGAGCTCAGGGAACCCTTTGGAACCCTGTGAGCCAACTTGTTTCTGAAGTAAGGAATCCTGCTTTCTCACTGACCGTCACCTCAGCTCTGAAGTAATTTAGTCCTCTGGTTTGGTAAGTGACTCTCCAGTTGACAGTGCCTCCCAGTAGGAAACCACTACTGAACTGCCAAGAGCCCTTTTCTATGACATCATCAGCAGTAAGGAACCCTGGGGAAAGTATGGCTGTGAAAGAAGCAAGCGTGTTGTGATTGACACTAAACCACAGCCATTCATTCCCTGTCCCATCTTATATGCGAAGACAATGGTGCTTGTACAGAGGAGGGAAGGGCATTCCCTAGTACATAACTACAGGTGGCGTGAGGGGTGGGGATGTGAGGTGTGGGGGATTGGGGGATGGAGACAGGGACATTAGCACTGGCATCTGAAACCCCAGCTAGGCCTTCCTTGCGACAGAGCCTTCCTGAGTCCTTCTGTAGTGGACTGGGATGTCAGTGGTTTCCACAGCTCATCGTCAGACCATCCATATCATCAATGCTGGCTTTTGAGCAGCTACTTGAAGCTCTACAGAAGCCCTGTGACAGGGACGACAATTCACTTCCACTTCCCTGTGGCAAACTGAGGTCTGCCAAAGCCAGTCAACGGAGTGGCAGCCCTTCAAACACCCAAGACCCGTTCAAAGACCAGAGAGACCTGGCAATCTAAAGCCGGTAGGTGTCAGGGGAACTGAAGGGACTGCTCTTCTCCTTTCATCACCTCGAGGGCCCCCCTCTTTGAGGCATTCCTTTTATCCTCATCAGGGAGATCAAAGGACGGAATATCAAGGGTGGGCCAGGGCAAGCAAGGCGTTTCCTCTTTCTTGAGAAACCGCTAGTGTTGTGTAACCAGCAGAATCTGGGACATGAGCTGCTGCAATGCAGAGGAAGACGAGGGGTCCTCCTCTTCCTCCTGCTCTCAGCCACTAGATCCCACGTCTCTCCAAAGATGGCAGACACTATATTTACAACAAATGGAAATGCGAATTTCTAGATAATAGAAAGTGATTATTGAAAGCCCTAAAGATGCCTATTCCATTTGTTTTGTTTAAAGACAATAAGCAAAGAAAATATGGACACAAAAGAAAATCTCCAAGGTATTTTAATACTACAGAACCGGAAAAAAAGAAGGAAGGACCAGTGCAGAGCAAACTAGATGCTGTAGGCAGCATCAACTGCTGTGTAAAAGGCACAAACCCCCAAGGACCACTCTTCATCTAGGAGAGAGAAACACAAGAGATATGGGGCAAGCTCAATGCAGACATATGCCTCAGAGGGGGAAAGTCGGCTGTAATCGCGGCATGAGCAACCTAAAATTCTTAACAGAGGCCCTGGAGAATTCTATGTGGGAGACAAGGCAAAATACCAACTACGCTGGCTAGTTTTATGTTAACTTGACACAAGCTTGAGTAATCAAAGGAGTGAACCTCAATTAAGAAAACGTCTCACTAAGATCGAGCTGTAGGGTATTTTCTTAATTAGTGATTGATGGGGGAGGGTCCACCCAGCCAGCCCACTTGTGGGCTTCTCTAAGAAAGCAGGCTGAGCAAGCCGTGTGGAACAAGCTAATAAGCAGCATTCCTCCAGGGCCTCTGCAGCAGCTGCTCCTGCCTCCAGGTTCCAGCCCTGTGTGAGTTCCTGCCTCAACTTCCTTCAGTGATGAACAGTGCTGTGGAAGTGTAAGCCAAATAACCCCTTTCCTCCCCAAACTGCTTTGGTCATGGTGTTTCATCACAGCAACACTGACCCCCAACTAGGGCGCCAACTACTGTTTACATGTTACATTTGACCAGAGACACCCATTATTTTCCCAGGGTGGGTAGGTTCTCAATAAACTAAGGTCAGCACAGGATAAACACTATCAACGTCATCTACGTTAGGTCCTGACATGCCTGGCTACTGTCAAAGGACTGTCATAGTCAACCTCGTATTTCCAGTCACCTACATGGTCTAGATCAAGGAATGGAATTCTGAAGCCCTTCTCTCCCTCCCTCACTCCCTTCCTTTTTAATTTTTACAGCAACCCCATAAAGGGAGGTATTAATACCATTTTACAGTTTGGGGAAAGGGTCTCAGAAAGACTAAGCCCTCACAATCAGGAAGAAACAGTCTTCTCCTTAAGTTTCAGAAAATGTCATCATGGGCAAAGCAGCCTCAAGGACCTGCCCTTTCTCTTCTTGTCTTCTCTGCGGTCTGAGGACCTGACTAACTGCGGGCAGGTGCTGCACTGACAACTTCAGCCCTGAGGAAAATGCTTCATTAAAAACAATCTGCCCTGAATTCTCCACTGTTAATCCTAAAAGACTAAAACACAATATATAGTTACATTAAAAGCTAAATTTATTAAAAAAACAAACGGAAGCTTATTATATACGTGGAGAAGTTCAAGTCACGTTATAAACGAGGACACACCTGTATGTCCATGTGGACACAGCATCCTCCTGGCAAAACACTGAGCACAGCGGGGACACCACTGGCCTTCTGGAAATGTGGGAAGAGCTTCATTACATGACAAATTCTCAGACCCTCATCTAGGAACACGAGGAGATCGCATGGCACACACAGCTATCCGGAGGCACGCCTTGAGGAGGCCGCCTTGGGGCAGGTTCCCACACAGGAAGCTCAAGTGCAGAGTCGTGCAAGCGTCACAGAGTGGGACCTATGGAGAGACGCTAGGCCAGAGACACCAGTGTGTCAGGATCCGGCTGCTCKCGGGAGCCAGCAGTCACAGAGTAGGTCTCTCTGGGCTCTTTACATGCCTGCTGTGATCGTAGCTTACTAAATTTAATAGCATCGGCTCAGGAAACTACCGCTAAGTAAGAGAACTGCTCAAGGGCCGCCTTCCCTTCCACCAGTGACCTTCAAAACTCTTCCCATGGAACGCATTTCACGTTTTACAGTAGCACAAGAAAATGCTCTCTAGCTKTGCGTGTCACACAGCACACAACAGCCACAGTGGCTCGCTCAGCGGCAAGGATGTACTCACAATCACCGCACAGACAAAGGGCCGAGTCACAGTCCTCACAAGGATGTTCCTGGCTCTGCAAGGTTGAGCCAGTGCTTCCTGAGAAGGCCATCGCAGCATCTGAAACACACCCTGAAGCCCTGGGCACCGACTTCAAGGCGGTGCGTCTGATAAAGCCAGCCTACGGCTCGCTTCCACCACGTCAACACGGGAAGTTCTTTCAGGGTTCCTCCTTCCTAGAACACTGGGATTGCTCTACAGAGTAAGCCTGTATTTAGCCCATTTTCAGAGAACTGAGCCGCAGGCTTTCACTGCTTCCTGCTTTAACCTGCCCATGCTACTAAGCAGCCGCAGCTAAGCTACTTTAAGATATCTAGGGGACTGGAGTGATGGTTTGTCAGTCAATCACAGTGGACTAGGGTTTGATTCCCCCCCCACCCCACCCCCCTACATGGCAGCTCACAATCGCCTGTAACTCCACAGCCAGGGGTTGGTCTAATACCTTCTTTTGGCCTCCATGGGCACCAGGTATGCATGTGTTGCACAGATATAGATGCAGACAAAACACACACATATAATATAAACAAATCTTTTAATAAAAAGGAGCTCTCAAACAAAAACCAACTTGAAATTAATGCTACAGGGGAATCGGGAAAAGAAACCCCGTCTTAACAAAGAAGAAGGATTTGTTTTTCTCTACTTCTGAAGTTTTGTATTCCCTCTGGGAATATATTTTACTTACTAAGAGCTYCTACCTCAAAGTTTAAGGTGTTAGCAACAGCCCACTGATCCCTAAAATACCAAAGTCTAAAACCTGGACCTGTAATGCCACTGAATTTGAAGCAGGGCAAAGACAAGGGGCTGAGACAGAGCTGCTACCCCCCCTCCCCCCATCCTCTCAGTGCTCAAGTAAGACAAGCTACTCTGTTCTCAAGGAAAAGAGGTTTTAATGAAGAGAGGTTTAAATCCAAATCGTGCTTCCTTGACAGAGACCCTGCCTTGACCTTATCTGCCATATACATTTGTATGGAAGGCAGGCTAGGAGTCACGATTTCTCTGTGCCTGCCTATGGAGAARCCTCTCACCCTGCCTATGATAGCGTGCTTCTGAGGTAGAGCGAACTCTCTGCGGAAGAGCCTGAGAGGATTAGGTCTTCGGAGCTCTGTTATAGCATGAGCCCAGCAGCAAGCAATGTCCCCTCCCCTTACTGATTGCCAATGACTGTTATACAGAGATTTGCGGCTGCAATGTCCCCTCCCCTTACTGACTGCCAATGACTGTTATACAGAGATTTGCGGCTGCAATGTCCCCTCCCCTTACTGACTGCCAATGACTGTTATACAGAGATTTGCAGCCGCATCAAATGACCCACCTATGGAAGTGGGTGACGGGGGCGGGGGGCTGGGGGGGGACTAGTCAATGCAGCAGAGCACTTTTCTCTAGTTACTGCTTACAGAGCAAATGATGTTTTTCAAGAGAAGAGTGAGGTAAATACTTGGAGGTCGCTGCTATAGATGCTGGCATTACTGAAGGATCCAGGACCTACAGAATGGCCTGGAGCTGGGTGGAGAGGCAAAGATAAGATCTGGGAGAACAATTAAAACAAAACAACCAGCTGCAGTCACACACTGAGGTAGAGAGTCTGCGTCACTCAAGGACAGGCTGGCTGCACGCAATCAGCTCTGGAAGGCCGGGTTCACTCAAGCCTGACCTCTTGACCCGTAGCCCTATCTCTTGACCAGGGGCCAACCTCCAACCGCCTTCCCTTCTGTGCTACAATAGTCAGTTCTTTAACTTTTGTGTCCAGGCTTGGGTATCACGTACCATTACACACAACCATTCTGCCACAAGCCATGCCTGCTGGGGAGGCTGAGTCTGAGGTGGCTGTTTGAACCCTTGTCCCTGCCCCTGCACCTGGTGGAAGAGCTGATGTGTGGTTCCTGGTTGTTTGAAAGCTAGAGGGAGGAAAAGTGGGCGCAGGCATCTGAAACGCGAGCTAAAGTATTCCTGATGTTTCCCTGCACGAGTCTGATTTCCACCATAACGCTTTCACTGTGGGTCAGATGGTTGGTCACCCCTGGGGTCCCTGGGACAAGGAGTAAGAGATGAGCGAGTACTGGGATTCAGGAAGACAGCAGAAGGAACAAGCAAGCACTGGCCAATCTGCTGACTGGGAACAGAAAGCCACTCACAGCACACACGCTCCTGCGACCTGTGCTTCCTGGGAAACCTTCAGGCGGATTCGTGCTGACAGTTCTGATGACCGCCTTGGACCTAACCCACAGTGTACAGGGTTAGGTTAGCCACGGGTGACATCTCCTTAGTGGAGAATGGAGAGAACCATAGAGCTGCAGAGGCGGAAACAGGAGTGACAGACACTCTTCTCCTGCGTGTTAGAAAATGCTCAAGAAAGGTGAAGGGCACCCCCATCTGAGAGTGTGAGGAAACACGTGCTCTGGGCAACAGCCTGGCCTTCTAGAGAGTGGGTATTGGCCACTGTGCCCTGAGAGTCCTTGTTGCCCGACTGGTTACTGCTCATGTAATTCCAGTTTCTCCTCAGCCCAAAGTAATTTTAGAAGTAGCTTATCATATGAAATAAATGAAGGCAAAATAAAAAGACATTTTCTATATTCTGCTAAAATAAAGAGGCGTAGCACTTTCCAGAAAATGAAATCAGGGAGACCCTCCAGAATTTGGACATGTGGAGACCTCTGAGTCACGTCCCAGGGCTGCAGAACCAGAGACCAGACCCAGTTCTTCTCCTTAGAAGCAAGGTTTTAAAAGTGTTTCTGTGGTGGAAAGGGACTTGGGAGACCGTTTGTTATCTTGTAATTCTACTCCTGCATCCAATTCTCTGAACAGCAAATAGTCAAACCCTTTATTTGTCCTGAGGACAGCACTGGCACAGCCACGTTCCGGTGGTTAGCAGGCTGTGAGACTACACTGCTCTCACCACACTACTCTCCCCTTAAACACTGAAGCCTTCTTCCGTTCTAATTCTTTATGCTTCAAGTCTATTGTCTAGGGCCACTCTGACACTTAGTTACTATTTTYCTGGTAGAGTCTGRAGAGCTCAAGGGGACCCCTTCCAGGCATTTGGCAAGAATATTTACATTGGGCTAGGACAAGGGAGTAGGCTCGGAAAAGAATTTGAACTGGGCTAGGACAAGGCTCAAAATGAATACAGCTAAGGAGTGTATTRTATTCCTTGTATCTTGGTCATCCTAATAAGCCCCTAGACATAGTGATCACGAGACGTCGTTTATTGCCTGGTTCATTCCTTGACTACTTTCTCTATGCTCTGTTTGTTCCTTGACTACTTTGATCCAGAACTGACCCTATGCTTTGCATGTACCTAGAATGGCATAGAAGGGGACTGGAAGAAAAATAAACCCACTTCAGCACTGGCTGGGGTCATGTCATAGTGTTGTCTAACTGCCTTTTTCTTTTTGAATCCTCACTCCCTCCCTTGAGACCCTGCTGACAGTGCCTTCTCTGTGCACTCCTGTTTACTCCCTCAGACAAGCAGCTGCTGAACAGGGAGAGCCACAGGTGTTCCTTCTAGGGAGGTGAACAGAATAGGCCTGTCCTCACGGAGCTTCTGTTCCAGGACACTTAACATCATCTACTCAGCAAACGCTTTTGGCTTTCCAGTAAACACTTAGGTGGGAAACTCCCAGTCTTGGTGCATACGTTATCTCACTACAGAACAGCAATTCAGGTGGGTGCAGAATCCAAGGGCTCAAGTGTCTTCATGTCAGGACAGCAYCCCCCAGACTTCASCATCCRTGACTGAAGAACCAATGTCTAATGCTCCTTCTCACAGGGGCCATTTCCTGCTTCTCATYTGTAAGATTCTGTGATGTTCCATCTACAGTGACCATAATCTGTCTGGATTTGTATTTGTACTACTTGGATGGCCTCTTTTGTGTGTCTGTGTGAGAGGGTGTTTGTTTGTCTCTTTGTTTGAGACAGGGTTTCTCTGGTAGCCCTGGCTGTCCTGGAACCCATGTAGATAAGGCTGACCTGGAACTCAAAGAGATCGCCTGCCTGAAGGCGTGTGCCACCACTTCTGTCTTAGATGACTTCTTTTGAGAGCATCTTCTCCATTCCCTTACAATGCCCAAAACTTCAGGCAGGCCATCTCTTTGTGCGACTTTTCAGATCAAAGAGTCCTGCTGCCACTCAATGTCACAGCTGACACTTGAACTCTACAAATCCTGTGCTCTGAGCGCCCTCCCCACTTGGCTCCAGCCTCCCAGGCACACGATTAACACAACTGGAAATGGACAAGCCAAATGCCCGAAACCTCAGAGGGGCTGTTGTTCTCCCACTGGGAAGTGGAAACCACAGACTAGCCTAATAAGTAAAAAGAAAATCATCAAAGGCAAACTCGTTTCAAAGCATTGTGATTTACAGGGGATATCTGACTAGATCAACTTCTACCTAGATGAGGGTCACCTCATTCTGTAGATAATTTAACCTCACTAAACAATCTCGCACTCCCAGCGAAGGCAAACTTGCCTCAGGCTGGTCAAGCAGACCTCCCGCCTGGCCACCAGGGACTCAGGGCACTCTCATACCTGTGCGACTTCCTCGAAGTCCTCATGGCGCTTCTGCAGCGCTCTGGCCCGGTGGAGGGATTTGCCCACGCCTGTGTGTTTGCTCAGGAA
>BDUI01000931.1:76330-86927 GCA_002335545.1 Apodemus speciosus
GGGGAGGGAAAAAGACATATGGGACATCTGGGGGGCGGGGAAACCAGGAAAAGGGAAATGAAATGTAAATAAAGAATATATCCAATAAAAAAATAAATTAAGAAAAAAAATAAAAAAAAGAACTTCAGTCTTGATTGCTCCTGTTCCCCAACATTTGACAACTCCTCATCTGCCTTCTGTATGAATTTGTGTCCTTAGGGTTTTTATAAACAGAAGCATACAGCATGTGGCCTTTTGTATCTTGACTCATTTAATCTATTGATTTGAGTTCATCTATGCTATAGTATGTATCAATTAATCATTCTATTCTATGGCTGAGTGAAACTCCATCCTTTAGCTGTTCACATGGTCATGGTATTGAGGTTCAGGGGCTACTTATAAAAGGTCCTAGGTCTATAGAAACGGGATTGAGGGAAGACATAGCACAGCTGAGACTGTTTCTAAAGACACAGTACATGTGATGAAATGGGGCTGGAACAAAGAAAAGCATTTAATAGCTCAAACAGCACCACTGTACAAATGATTGGGGCTTTGTTTGTTTAGTTTTGAGAGAGTCTCATGAATTCCAGAATAGTCTTGAGCTGACTGGGGGCAGCTGAGTCTGAGCTTGGGTTTTTTTCAGAACTGCCAGGAAGACTGTAAGAGGTAGTGCCCACCAAGAGTTTTTTTTTTTTTTTAGTAAAGAAATAAAACAAACAAACAATTATTTTCTTCCTTAAGAATTAACCCTTTTGCTGTGTTAATAATTTTGTCAATCGCCTACACAGTAAAACATTTCTCAGAAAAGCTGTTTCAAAAACTTTTGTGAACTTTGATGAAGCTATCTGGCAAAGGAAAGTCATCACAGTATTCTCTTAAGCCATTGTCTAGTATCTTCACATGAGTGTTTTCTTCACAGTGGTCTTCAAACCATTGTCTTACRCATGAGAACACTGTATATTGTTCTGCAATAAACTCTTTGTGTTAGATACTGTGTTCCACATCCTATCTGTAGTCATTTGGTGGAGATCCAATGGCTAGAGAGCCAAAAAGGAGGCTGGAGTAAAATTTCTAGGACTCTTTGATAAATAGCCATAGAAGAAAAGTCACTCATATTAATTTTATTGAAATACATGCTCTATGATATTGAATTCTTCTACCACACATAAGAAGAGATTATGTGCACATATATGGTAAGAAAATGTCGTCCTCTTTCTTGGAGCACTTGGAAGAAAGCAAGAGCTTTTTGGTGTCTTGATGTGTGAACATGATGAGGAAGGAAGCAGAGGGAAACTGAAAGTTTGTTTCCAGTTTCATCCTCTAAGAATAAAACACACACTTCCCTTTCCTTTCGAATCACTGGTTCATATGCCCATTTGTCTTGGTAATAATTATAAAAGAAAATAATTATAAAAGAAAAGCACTTAAAATATGTCGCATTTCCAATTTCCGGCTAAGTGATTAGTTTCTGCTGGTTCAGCATTGCTAAACATAGTGAAAAGATTTGGTGGTCGACATTGTCAGTGCTATAAATACTATGAAAATGTTACCCGTGGCTTCTTCATGGACCTAAACATTGAAAACAGAGCTTTTGTTTTGTCAAAAGTACAAACCTGTGTTCACCATGGCTATCTGATAAACAAACCACTGTTTCCTGCAGCTGACTTTGATTGAATGTGACATCATGTTAGCAGCATGTGGAAAATGCATTGCATCAAAGATAACATGTGCAAAGGTACCTGGAAAATGACAAAATCAATCAATCAAAGTTCAAAAGCTGAGCATGTTAGAATGCTGATTGTTTATGGGTTCCACTCATAATTCTTTATTGTTTTTGAATGATTATTACATGGGTGGGAAAGGGGCTTTGAGAGGAGGGAGTTGACATGGATGCCTAGAAAGTTTAAGAAATAAGCTCTCTGTGAGAATGTTGAGCACATGCAGCTCAGACAGAATGGGAAAATACGTTTCCAAAAATTCAGAACTGATTTTTCCCCCATCATTTACGAATGAAATCCTGGCACATGCAGTGGCGAATGGGGGTAGAGCCTATAGGTTCATGTCTTCTTTACAGTATGCCTGGAAACTGTCCCTGACTTCATTGGACCATTAACTGAAAAGAGGGGAATCTGCATGCTAAATGAGGCCATCTCTTCGGACAGCTGAGTGACAGAGAGTTGTTCCATCTTCAAGTGTACGTTTAACTTTTGGAATAGCAGGAATGGAAAGGCACTCACTTGACTGCCCTTGGAGATATGACACTAKTATTGAATTTCCCCATTGAGTTCTCTTAGGCTTAGTGGAGAAGTTCAAGTACATTCAGTTGCTTATTTCCAGCAAAGATTCCCAGAACTTCCATCATTCTCAAAGAATTCCTCCAACTGTATTGTGGCCACTTTCACATCTTTCCACAATGTCAGAACTCATTGAAYGAGAACCAATTTACAAGGTTTGGCAGTTTCAGTGGCAATAGTTTGCAAGATAGTCTTCCTTTAATTTGAGCATCTGGCTAAGATGAAGACAGGTTCATTAATTCCTCACAATTGCTGGTACTAAGTCTCAGGTCATATATCACACACTGCATATGTATCTGTATACATATATGTGGATTACAGAGTGACTACAAAGTGTTAGATGTGCAAGGAATTTCAGAATTATGAGAAGTGAAGGCTTGGAAACTACTGGGAGCTAAGTGTCTGTGTTGATAAGATAAGGAACCCAAACTGAGCTAGAGGGAAAAGCTGATGTTAGACCACCCTAGGTCAGGTCACAAGTTTGAAAGTGAAGTCACAGAGCTAAGCCAGCTTCAGAGGCTGTTCTGCAGGACTAAAGTCCTGAAAAAGGAACAGGTCGACACATGGTCCAGTTGGGTGAACAGGAGATGAGCAGACATCAGATGGTAAGCAAAATGTGATAAGTAATGTTGGTTGTCAAAATCACTGGATCTGGAATCAACTAAGAGATGAGCCACTGGACACACCCAAGAGGAATTTTCTTGAAAAGGTTATTTGAATTGGGAAGAACTGCTCTAAATGTGGATGGTAAGGATAGCTGAGAGAAAACCCTGTTGGTGTTTGCCTCATTGCCAACATGTATTGCTGGTCAGTTCACCTACCCTATTGCAATTGCTCTTTTGCTGATGCCACTTTCCTTAACTGATATTAGAAGCCAACTTCTTTGGCTTTTTGACATGGACCACAGACTAGTGGCTCTCAAGAAATTCCCCAGGCCTCTAGTACCAGGTTGAGACTGTTCAGGGATCCAGTCTTATAGACTACCAAGCTATCTGTAAGTCCAGAGCAAAGAGAGCCAGTTTTACACTACCTAGATTGTATTGTATAAGTCAATTAAAGGACCACACCTTACTATATATTCTTTCTATCAGTTAACTTCCTCTAGGGAACCCTGACTAATATTCCTTGCAGTACTGAGGGTGGGCACATAGTTATCAGACTACATTGAATCACTGAAGGAACTTTGAACACTTGAACAGTATTGGAACCAACAGAGACTATTGAAATTTTGGACTTGTATTGAATGTGTTTTGCATGTGAGGTGATCATGAACCAGTGGGGCTCACTGGTGAAATATGGTTGAATGTGAAATGCCTCCCACAGGCTCATGTGTTTGAATACTTGATCTCTAGTTGGTCCCAGCTAGTGTAGGCTTATATTTTTCAGAACCTACTTCAATAGGGTTTTTAAGTTCTTTAACCTCCCTTCTAGCCCACCACACACCAGATGTAGTGCAAAGAAAGGTTAATAAGGCAAAGGAGGGTATGGAGCAGTTTAGAAATAGTGCTTTGGAGAGAATCCAGTCGGCATTGTCAGGATATCTGCAGTTCAGTTCACATGAATCAACAGTGGGAGCTTGATCCACTCACAAACACCATTCATGCACCAGCAATGGATGTTTGATCCAGAAGAAACCAGGAGGTTCTGCTAATCAGCCCAAATCTATAGAAGCAGCAAGAAGCCTCCAGAACACTATCAGAAATTCTTTGGTGTGTTTCTTTCTACAAAGTCATGACAGATGATGATGATCAGTGAAGAATGCAAGTATCATCAGTGAGGACCAGTGTCAACCAAACTCAGCCAAGACAAGCCAAGACCAGCCAAGAGCCGCAAGCTGGGCCATACCACACACTGTCACCCACCGTCTCTCGGGTCATATTTGTACTCTTTCCAAACATCACCTCTTCCTGCAAGCACCAGCTCTAGTGACATGTCACTTACCCTTTTTCCTGTCTGCTTCCAGAAAAACACCACATGTCTGTTCTCAGTAAAACATCCTCCCACATGTCTGCTTCAGCAAAACATCCTCTCATAAGACAGTTTCCAGAAAAAACATCACATGACACAACTGAGTCTCCAAAGAAACCAGCACTTCAGTGCTGTTTGAGAAATATTTTAACCTTCAGGGGATGGAGCCTTTCTGGAGAAACAGGGTCACTGGAGGTGGATCTTGAGGCTTGATGGCTCAGCCCCAGTGAATGTTTATATTTCCCCTTCTTAATGTGGATGAAATGTGGCAAGTCAGCCTAGCCTCCTGCTCCTGGTGTCATTCTTTTTTCTGACTTCTTTCTTCTCTTCTCTGCTGTGATGATGATCCTATTCCAGAATTATAATCCAAAATAAAACCTTTATTGATTATGTCACCTTTGTCAGTGTATTTTATCACAGCCACGAAGAAGCTGCCAAGACTTGCCTCAGCAATAGGGAATGAGTCAAGTTGGAATTTGCAGCCCCTGGGATGTTTGAAAGTTCTTTGCCTATTCTTTATGAATAAAGTCAGTGATCAGACGAAAGGCTGGTAGAGGTCATCATCATTGCAGGGGGAGGTTCCACCTCTTTATGGGGTCTAGGTGAGAAAGTTTCACTCTTCCCTCTGTCCGGTGGTGGTCTGTAAATTCTTGGCCCATGTTTTCCTGGTACTGTTTTAATGTGTCCATGTGTCCCAGAAATCCTGATTCACCTTGATAAATTTGTAAGGCAGTGCCTTTTCCTCTATCAGGAAGACACTTTTGGTTAGTCCATGCTGCCTGGGTGGTAATTGCCAGGTGGCCACATGACACAATCATCCTCAGTCTTTGTAATGGATCAAAGCTGCTTTTGAATAGGAGTTTCTAAGGGCAGAGCATAACCTGAAAAATCACAGTGCTTACAAAACATGGGGTCACAGAAAGCAGGGCAGACCCTGATCTTAACACACATTCGTCTTCATGTCTATAAGTGGCAATTAGAATTGGAAACCAAGCATTATCTTCCAGAATGTGAAAACTACTATTTTATCTATGCATCTGGATGGATAAAACCAGATCAACATTTTAGAAGTCATTATGCTGCTGACATGCATTAAGTTTGCAGCCAACAAGTATAAGTTGAAGTGTCAGAAAGGCAAGCATTTCCCTTCTTACCTCTATGTATTTGAAAGCTAATCTTATTTTACATCCATTACAGTGCCTACTGAAAATAGCAGATATTGGCGAAGACATAAGGAAATAGAATCCTAAGTCACTATAAATGCAACTGTAGAATGGCAATAATGTAGTCACTGTGGAAAATGAAGCTTCCTCAAAGAAGCAAGAATAGAATTCCCATTTTATTTCATTCTGCATCCATGCATGAAGTTTAACCAGGGCCCTGAAAAGACATTGGACACTACAGACATTATGGCAATGTCCATAATATGCAACAGATGAAGCAAAATACAAGAGGTCCAGGTTTGTAATTGAATATTATCAGCCTTAATGAGGGGGTAGTGGTTATTAGGGTTCCATCATTGTGACCAAATGACCTGGCACAGAAAATCTGAGGAAAGGTTTACTTTGTTTCGCAATTCTAGAAAGATTTATAAGCAGAAGTTTGAAGTTTTTGCTTTTTCTTAAGAATCTTACAGCTTCAGAATCAAATGGTCCAGTCAATTCCTTCTGCAGAGAATTTATCCAACAATTACTTCTTAAGTAAGCATCCAGTGTACACCAAGTACTGTGCTGGCTATTGTGGGATGGAGTAGTAAGTGAGAGAGACACTCCTTAAATATCTGAAGTCTATAGCAAAGTGTGGCATGAGCTCAGTAAACAAAGAATGGCAGGTGTGGAACATTGGGAAGCAGCGTAACAAAGTATTTGTATTTAACATTTCTTCCCATATATATATAGTTTCTTCCACAGGGTTAGTAAATTTGTTCTTACTAAGTAACATTCTAACAGGCAAAATATTATTTTTCCTGAGATAGACATTCCCCTTCATTTGAAGCTCACTTATTTTTTTATGTTCAGGAAATAAAAACAAACAGCTAGATATCAATTTATGAGCACATTTTATATGCTAATGACTATTCCTTAAATGACCGATTCTTTACTATTTCTTTACAGTGAAGTCTGCTTGGCATTGCTTTCTGTTTATTTTCCTGATTTTCTACTGATGTTTTTTGAAGAGAGATATCATATTTGTTCATAATCTTTCTTTCTGTAACAATAGAATGGCATAATCCATCACAGCAAATCTACAATGTCTGATCCTTCCAGCTTTTAAGTTTTTCTACTTTCTAAACAAATTTGCATTTAATAAATTATTGCAGTCAGTTTCAAATAAATAAAAGGGTTGTTTAAAATGGTAGATTAAACATCCTCATCTTTTCATTCTGAGGCTAGTCTACTTTATGCACTTTAATCTCTTTCCTCTCTCTCTCTGTGTATGTTAGTATGTATGTGCACATGTGTGTGTGCATGTGCATGTTGCATGYTGGTTTGTTTGTGTGCATGTGAGCATGCATTTGCCATGATGAGGATGAGAATGTCAGGGAACAGCCAGGGCTGTTTTCTTCTGCTGCATTGACAGACTCTCTTGTTCTGTGCTGTGTGCAAAGCTTTCTGGGATTTCTCCAGTCTTTGTCTCCTATCTTGCTGTAGGAGTACAGAGATTCTGATGTGCATTACCTTATCTGGCTTTCCATGGGTTCTGGGGATCTAAACTTAGGTCTTTAAGCTCACATGGCTAGAGCTTTTACCTACGGAGCCAGTTCTCCAGCCAATGCTTCTCAGTTTAAAGTACATCTATCTCAGCACAACTCTAACCTAAATAAAGAACAAATTCCAAAGAGCTGTATTATCATAGCCTGAGAATAGTCTAAGATGAGAAATGGAAATTTGAAAGTAGGTGATTTTGGACTCATGATTTAACTCTTAGGAAAACTTTAATTTTTTTCAAAAGATTAATACATCTTTCCTTTAAACACAAGTCCAAAGGTGGCATACTATGCAATAATGGGTATCTTGAATAAAAGAAGAAAACATGATCTGACATAAAATTATCAAGGATTTGATTTCTCACTCTTGCTCTGTTTTTTAATTAGTTCCTAAGTGATTTTTTAAGAGAACATTTAAGATTCTGATTTAAAATAGTGTGCGATACTCTCTTTCTTGGATATTTTTTATTCTTTAAGCAAATCACAAAGTTTGAACTTTTACTGGGATGTGATGATAGGGTCTATTTTTAATCATTTATATGATATTTCCTATAGCTTAGAGTTTATATAGGAATGAAAATGTAACTGCTTTAGGGATAGAGAGCATCATTATGACATTAGAATCAGGTAAGTAGATCATAATGGTTTCCTAGCAGATTGGTTGATCATTAACTGGGCCTGGCTAAAGCATTTTCCTCAGTCTGCAGGTTTTTAGATTGCTGAAATTGAAACCCATACTCTTAGAATGTTTGACTTTTGCAGATATTTTCCACAGTGAATTCACTTAGGAGCCATGTCTGATCATCAGAACCTAATACATAATTCCTTTCTATTTTGTAAAAATCAAATCACTTGAGATGGAGAAACAGTTATGTTGACATAATCAGAATGAGCCTCCCCTGTGTTAATGAATCATCAAAGCAGTTGAAATTTACTGTGGGTTTTTCTAGTTGTTAAGTTTTTAAGACCAGGGGAAGTGAAAAGTATTATATTGTTCTCCTTGAGGGAGTGTAGACTTGGCCTCTTTATTATCTGAATAATAATAACTGAAAGGATGTTCTAAGCCCAAGAAGTCTGTACTTAAAGCACACAGTCCATAGTTTAAGTTTGCAATTCATTTTGAAGAATGTGGATATAAAAACTGTAATGAAATACATGAAAGAAAAATTATGACTTCTTTGTTTTTAAATCCACAGATAAAATTGTGTGAATTTCTTTTGTACAACATGCTGGAATGTGGCTAGATCTATCAATTTAACATGTGCATTATCACATCTATCAGTTTTTTTTCTCCCGCAGTGAGAACACTTAACATCTACTCAGCATTCGCAAAAGTACGATTCATTATTAATTACAGTCACCTTGTGGTATAATAGATCTATTGAACTTGTTCAAYTCATGATAACTTTTAAAGAAATCATAAAAATGGAATAGCTAGTTTCCATCTTCCAAGCCTCCAGTTCTTATAGAAGAGTGAGATTATTAAGCTCAGAATAGATAAGCACCAAGTATTTTGTTGGTGATTTCAGTGCAAGTTTAGCAACTTTGAATTTTGCTACATTATTTCCTTGGAAGGGCACTTCCATCATGCTTGCAATATTAAACATGTAAATATGATAGTCAACAATGTCCTTGCTATTTATTGTAAACAACAGCAAATAATAGTGGTTTGAAAGCTGTTTGTTAATTTAACTGCTACATAAAATTATTTGGAGTCAATGAACCCATAAAAAAGTCTGGCAATAAATGCGAGTCTTGTCCTCAGTACTTAAATTGGACACGCTTGGATGATGGCACTGGGTCTGTGAAGTGAGCACCTTCATCTTGAGGGCTCTGCTGTTCTCAGCCACTCCTAGTTTTCAGTCCTTAGTGGGATAACCATACCTTTTCTGGGTCTTCACAATCTCTCTGCTATACCAAAACTTGCTCTCACACCATACAAAAACCTGGGCCAGCTCCTAATTTTTTAATGGAGAGAACACCTGAAGCTAAACAAATGAAAATTGAAAGCRGAATGTAAATCAGGATTTAGAGGAATACGCTGCATCTTCTAAAATAGCCTCATGAGAATGGCTCTCTGGCTTCTTTTGCAGAATAGTACAACATCTAGAAAATATTCCACTGTTCAGTATTGTCCCAGAAGTATAGATACAGTAGGGCACAACACAGACTGCTTGAAATGGCTCCAGCCACATCTATTACTCTATTTTGTCAGCACACGCATGACCTTACTGGGGTTTGAAGTATGTGTCCCACACCACTTGGCTATGTGGGATGTTGGCTTGATGTCAGATTAAGAATTGCAAATCAAGTGGTGACTGTTGCCAGATCTCACCCAAACAAGAAATTTATTTAGCAACATGTATTTGTCAATGTTTTTCACTTAAGGATCTAAGAAAAACTTACAGGCCATGTTGGTCTAACAAACTTCTTGTTAAATGAGTTCAATCAAGTAGAAATAAATTTAAATCTTAGTCTTGTCATTATTTATGTTGAATTTGTTTAACTATGCATATTTGATCTGGTTTGTGGTCTACTTAACTAGCAACAAGTCAGTTGGAATTTAAGGACATTTATTTTGAAAGAAAATTAAAAACAAACTTTAGTTGTACTTGAATTTGTAATATTTATGCTTAACTTATCACTAATAATTGTTACTTGCAATAAAATGTAAGCTTTCTAAAATCAGCTCAGGTCACAATACTAAAATCTTTAATATATAAAATTTTATAAAAATGTATGCTTTGGAAAATTATTCTTTCTGGAATATTCTGCTTTGTACACAAAGCACAGATACATTAGTTTTTTTAAGTGGAAAGTATTTCTGAAATCTTGGGCTCATTGCTAGAATTTCTGATAAACACCTCTAAGCAAAAGACAACCCAAACAAAATATGGTCCAATTTCTATATTCATAGTGTTAAAAAAAGATCTGGCTAAAGATGAGTCCAGGATAAACAGAGTTATTTTAATGGCAACAAAACAAAAACATAAACACAAAACCCCTGATTCCAAACTAGTATGAAGTAAGGACAGCCCCTTTTCTATGTGAACTGAGACACCGCTCCGTTGTCTTAAGACACAGCTATGCACTGTGAGAATCTATGAGAGGACCCTGGACAAATCATGAGAATGAATGACTAATGAATAATATAACCTCGGCTTGCCAGAAGGAACTTGATAGGATGTAAGAGGAATGTCATGTAGATTTTCATTTCCCATCGGTTTGCTTAATGGCCTACAGGAGGTAGGCATCCTAATTTAAGATGGGACAGCTTACCACAGTCCACAATTATTTGGCCCCATATATCATTAGAAGCAAGACTAAAGTTCATAAAGCACCTACAGGCTAGGCCAAGGGATGAAACAAATGAGGCTTGAGTTATCCAGGAATCTTCAGGAAATTCTTTGTATCTGCTGGACAGGGCAGAGCCCTTACACGCGTGAGCCAGACAGATCCCCAGCATGGATGGGGAAAGAGACGGTGAAAGAGCCTCCCCTGATTCACTCAACAAGAACTACTGGCATTTGATGGTTGATGGTTGGAGAGGTGAATCCATTTCTTTCATTCATGCAACCCTTAGGAGGCTACTCCTGCGCCCATGCACATATCAGTGGCATTTAGTAAATTCAGTAAGTTTTTTTTTWAA
>BDUI01000931.1:101544-115238 GCA_002335545.1 Apodemus speciosus
AAAGAAAGAAAGATACACGCACCACCTTTAATTTTAATACGCCGGGCCACTTTCTAACCTCTGTGCACTTAATCCATCTCTTGCCAATAAGCCCAAATTATTACCTACTAAACTCTATATTCTATCTTGGCTGCTCTGGAACCAGAGGGTTGCCCAACTGGACTGTCCTCAGGGCCACACTCTCCCGGGCTCCTTCCCATACTCTCTGTCCAGCACTCTTCTCAGACATAGCAGATCTCCTCTCCTCCACACTCTCCAGGCACTGCGGATCTCCTCTCTTCTTCTCCTCCTCTTGGACCCAAGCCTAGGAATCCTAAGGTCCCACCTCTCTCTGCCCTGCCCAGTCACTGGCTGCTGGCATCTTCATTTACCAACCAGAACCAAGTGGGGCCAGGTTCCCAGAAACTACATGCACACACTTATGTAAGCAGTTTGGGAGACCCAAATGAACATTAGGACACAAGCAGCATTAGGCCAAACCCACTACACATACCTACCTAATTTATGTCTGAATTCCTGACCCACAAAAACAATGAATCAGCTAACACAAGGCACTCATGTTGTCTTGAGCCACTAAATTTGTGGTGGTTAGTTACTCAGAAACAAAAAAAGAAATATACATCATCTATCACTTTGAACTGCTCACTAAGGCTCTTTGCTCCTCTTCATCCCATGCCTTTGACCACGCAGATCTTTCTGCCTGGACTGTTGGGTCCTGTCTTCATCTATGCTCCCTAGTGTTTTGGGTTTTTGTTAACTTGAAACAAGCTAGAGCTATTTTGGAAGCATACTCTTAATTAAGAAAAGGCTCCGCTCCCTGTGCTCGCTCACAAGATTGACCTGGGGGCAAACTCATGCTGCATTTTCTTGGCTGATTTTTGATGTTGGCGGGCCCACTTGACTGTGGGTGGTGTCAGCCCTTGGCTGTCGCTCCTGGGTACTATAAGAAAGCAGGCTAAGAAAACCAATATGCTGCACTCTTTCATGTCCTCTGGGTCTGTTTTTACCTTCAGATTCCTGCCCTGAGTTCCTGCCCTGATTTTTACGCATGAGAACTACAAGGCAAAAGCTCAAATAAACCCCTTCCTACTCCAATTGGTTTTGGTCATGGTATTTTATTATACAAATATAAACCCCTAACTAAGACACCATCCTTTTTTTGCTTAGATCTTTCCCAATTTAAGTGACTTCTAAGTGACTCATCAGTGTTTTCCTCTATAGTTTTTCATGATGATGTCCACCTTATCCATTATGGGTTTAAGAAGAGATATTTCCTTCATGACATTCATATATTATAAGGTACTTACTAGTCTAATTATTCCCAAATCATCAACTAGAACATACAATTGCTTGCAGCTAGAGACCGAATACCTGTATAGTTGCTATTATATATCCAGCCTCAGTCTGACATATAGTGAGTTCCCATGAACTGGTAGATAAACAAACAAACAAACACACAAACAAACAAACAAACAAACAAACGGAGACCACCAGGAGTATTTGCAGAGTTTTAGTTTAAGCTGCAGATACAAAGGCTTCAATGGATTTTCCAGGACTCCCACTCTGGCCCATAAAGTTGATAACTTATTATATGGTGAGACACAGTTAAGATGTATTTGTTTGAGAGCAGAATAATTGGGCATGTTTGCATAGATAAAGACAGAGAGGTGGAGAGGGAGATGGGCTGGCATTAAAAATGTTGGAGAGGAAAAAGGATAAATGGTAGAAAATACAGTCCAGGAGAGTCAGAGACTGGTTTTCAAGGAGAAAATAGAAGCAGGTAAGGTGATTTTTGGGTTTCTAACTAGAGTCTCTGAGGATCTTAAGAATATCACATCCCTCCTCCACCCTTCAGAGTTTCTGCACTATGCAGAGATATCTGTGCCTCTAACTTTTCAACTATACTGTGAGTTGTTTTTAGCACTATTTGGCCCAGGCTGAGCTCACAAATACAAAGAAAGCTTAGGATTTTTTTTAACTTAAGGGGAATGTTAGGATACCTTTCTAAATCATAAATTGTTTTGGACAAAGAGATTCTTTTTGAATCTCTCCCATAATCCATACACAAACATATGATGCTGTTCAAACACCAATCGCCTTTATTCATAAGCAATCTAGATAAATGACTATCCTGATATTTATTCTGTTTGTATGAAATATTGAATACTAAACTGTCTCTCCTGGTATGTGTACACTGTAGCATATGTTGATGTGCTCCCACTTCCCTAATACATGCGATTTGATAGCAATAGATGATGGCTACTTCTACACAAAGATATTTCCCTTTCTGATCCAAACAGCCCAATAACTCAGTGCAAGGGATGTAACACACTGAGTAAGTATTTTTAAAAATCATACTCAACATAATTTCTTGCACAATCAGGTTTACTTAATCTGAATCGGTTTAAGGATGTCATCTTCTTGGGCATTAAAATACATCTAAAATTAGAAATGTAATGGCATATTAATTTCAACGTTCTGGTTGCTATTTAAATACATCATGAGGAAAAAGGACTTAGATTAATAGTCTGATTAATTCTCTCCTTTATTAAGATAAATGCTTCAGTATTTGCAGATGAACACTTTGCCATGAAGTGATACTGTGTAAAATTACTTTTGATGATTTTTGGTAAAAAATCCTACATTTTGAGTCTTCCATTACAAGGAGCTTATGATGAATGAAAGCTAGAGATTAAGGGATGTGTTTTTCAGTCTCCTCCCACTGGCTGGACAGAGTGCTCACTGCTGAGAGCAGATCAATGGCTCACCAACATTTGACTAACATCCCTAATTTGTTTTGTGTTCATCGATGAAGCCAACAGTTTTGGAACAATATCTACAGAAACCATTAAAATGTATGATCATGCCATTCGTGAGATTTTTGAGACCAAAAAAAAAAAAATCCATGGGATTCTGCCTTGTAAACAGCTACAGTGCCACTTGTTTATTGAGTTGAAGATGTTAAAGCCAAACTTAAGTAAAAAGATACACAACAGAACAAAACACCTCATCCAGTTTCTTTTAAACATATATACACTGGACATTGAATTCCCAATGGTTAATAAATGAATTCCCATTGACATTTTTCTGCTTTTCTCATATTTCTCTGTAGTTAATGGCACAAAACTCTTTTTAATGTCAAATTATTATTTCTCATTTGTGCTACTTGACAGTGACTGCTCACTGAGTATATTATTTTAAGTTACTTGTAGCTTATATGTTGTACTGCTACCATCCTACTGAAGGATTTACACAGCTGTGTTTCCTTCAGTCAATTTTTGTTCTTAGCATGTGATACAGCATGATAACATGCTGATAGACGAGCCTTATGAAATATTAAGCATCTACTAGAGTCAATATTGCTTTTCACCGTAATTTACATTGGCTGAGCACCCACTGTGAGTATTGTATTGCATTACATATTATAGCAGTATGGAATGCAGAGGAGACATGCTCATCACATACCAAGTGGCTGACCGTGTTGCAAAGGTAAACATGAGAGTTAGTGCTAAAAAAAAATAAGAACAGAAATAATTTAGCACAACGAAAAACATAGAATCGAATACACACTCCTTCATACTTGAGTACTAATTTTACTTAGAAATTTAACCAGATTTTGTCCTTATTTTTCTAAATAAAGATAAATCCACTTTAGCTTCCTAGTCATTGGGAATGTTCAGACACGTTTCTATATAAATAAACAATTTATTGAAAAATTCACTTTATGAAAATTAATGTCAGTAAGGCAGAAAGGTTTAAACAGGTATGTTTTGACTTAAAATATAATGTTGTAAAACAAAGAACTACTTCAGAAAATCAGTAGCAGTTACAAATGAGTTCACAGAATGAGTCTACCAAATATTCAGAGAAAAGTTAAAACATAAAAAGTAATGGATATGTTTTAACTTTTCTCTGAATATTCACATTAATTCATGAGGCAAAACGACATTAATACATAACCAGTTAGGTATAGCAAACACATAAAATTATAAACAAATATTTCATCCAAGTATTCATATTTTTAAAATGAAATATTAGAGTAGACTCTAACACCACCAAATGCTTACCATGTCTATGATAGGTTTATATATGTTATTTCATGTGTGTGCATGTTTGGATGTATACCAACAGTGCCCCTGGTGCCTGAGGAGGTATCAGAACTGGATATATGATACCTTAGAACAGGAGTTACGGATGGTTATAAGCTACCATGTTTATAACCATCCATTTTATTTAGCTTCCGTAGCCTGGAAGCTAATGTGAATCCTCTGCAAGAAAAGCAAGTGTTTTTAACCACTGAGTTGGAATTCATATGCTGAAATTCTAACTAAAYTGATGGTATCTTGAGATGAGGCTCAGGATTTCATTGCATTTTGGTATCCTTAGGAGAAGAGCTACTGGAGATTGTTTGTCAGCTCTCTGCTTCCTGTCAGAACACGAGGGAGTGTGGCTATCCACAGAAGAGGAAGGAATTTCACTTTAAAGTAAGTCAGCTTGTACCTTGGTTTTGGCAGCCCATTCTCAGGTGCATGGACTGCTCAGTGTGTAATGTTTTGTTATTGTAGCCAAGCACACTAATCCAGGTTTCAGTACAAGGAAGTGAGGTTCTGTTAAAACAAAATACCTAAGAAATGTGGGAAATGACTATTGGAATGGGTAGCAGACTGTAGCTCTTGRAGTTTTTGAGGTAAATGCTACAAAAGGCTGGGATTGTTATGAAGAGATTGTTCATAGAGACAGGAATGTTAAAGGAGTTTTTGGAGAGAGTCTGAAAGTAAAGAGAGATGAGAGGCTTGAATATCAATGGTGCTGAGTAGGCTGTCTGAAGGATGTAGAAATGAAAGACTATCAGATGAGATAACAGATAGAAAAAAGGAACAGGTTACTGAAACCCAGAAGAAAGCATCCATTTGCTCTTGGGTGCTTACTGCAAAATATGAGAGGTGAGTAGAGGAAAGGATTCATACGCACAAATGATGTGAACATCTTCGTAGTAAAGAGGGAGGAGGAACTTTGCTCTCAGAAGGGCATTGGGGCTGCTACCCGGCAGTCATCTGTTATGAAGATAATGGGTTCAGCTCCTGGACAGCTATCTGTAGGAGCTGGGCACACCCTTGGGGTTACACCAGCAGAAGCTCTGGCAGTTTGAACTATGGGGGACTGAAAAATCAGGAGGGAGTGAAGGGAGGTGTCATACTTCTTACAGTCTGCAAGCTGAGACCACGGAACTATTTGCCTACAAATGTATGGTTGTCTTTAAAGAATGGGGAGAACCACATAGTTGAAGTGCACAATTGTTTCCTCAGGTCAAGGCCTCCACTGAGAGCCATTGGGCAGGACTATATAATCTTCCCAGAGGATGGGGCTTAGTGAAGATGAAGTTGACATGGCAGTGGGGCTGGTGTTCAGAATATTGAACAAAAAAGGATTATGTAAGTTGCCCTCATAAGAAGACAGCTTCTTTGTTGTTTCTGCTCTGTTGGAATGGTAATATCTGTTTTCTCTCCCATATCATCATTCAAATTAGAAAGCACAAATACTGAMGCTCTAATCCCCAATAGGATTGTGTTTTGTGGTAGAGTCTTAGTTTAAATAATTAAGCCTAAGCAATGTCTCAAGGCAGATCCTTGATTGACTGAGAGTAAAATCCTGTAAGAAACATCAGAGAGCTCTCTCTCTGCAAAGTTCCAAAGAGGAGGTCTTGTGCAGATCAGATATTGGGTGCCTACGTGTGTGCTAAGAAACAGACTTTCAGATAAAAGCTACCTCATAACTTCCTCAATCTGTACTTTCTACTCTCCAGAGTCGTATAAGTCACCTTCTATAATATTTTGTTAATGACTAATGAATGAATTTTACCATGTCTAAGTAGAAGGCTTAATGTGTAAGTATGGCTCAAAATTAGAAACATTAATTGATAAAATTAAACAGATTATCTAAAGAGAAAAATATGTTTACTTTCATTGTTGGTAAAAAGAATTACTTTCTATTTATCAGGAAATTTATGACTTGTTATCTCATTAATGCTATAAATACATAAAGTTCTCAAGAGAGTCTCTTACTTAAAAAATCCTGTCCTTTGATTAGAACAGAGCAAAGATGACTTTTGAATCTATTACTATATAGTGCTATGTTGAGCATATCAGTCAAGTAATTTAAGGAATAAAAGATGATTAGACAAATGAAAAATGGAAGCATAATTATAAATCTCTATTTACAGATGCTACAGTGGCACATGTTTTCTACTTCTTGATAATCACCATGTCCAAGATCAATTTTGGGAGGAAAGGGCTTATTTCAGTTCATAGTTCTATATAATAGTTCACCACTGAGGGAAGTCAGGGCAGGAACTCAAGCAGCTCAAGAACCTGGAGACAGGAGTTGATGCAGGGGCCATGATGGAGTGCTGCTTATTGGCTTGTTCCTCATGGCTTGCTCAGTCTAGTTTCTTATAATCTCCAGCACAGGAATGACATCATCTGTAGTGAGCTAGACCCTCTTACCTCAGTCAGCAATTAAGGAAATGAAACCCGGGTTTGCACACAAGCCAATCTGGTGAGGATATTTTTAGCAACTAAGGGTCCCTCTTCTAAAATTACTTTAGCTTGAGTCATACATATGATGATACATGAAGAAACCCCACCAGAGCTGCTACTAGCTTAAAAGGAAAAAGTTAAAGAAGATATAGAATTATCAATAATATACATGCTCCAACATAAATGAGGTAGAAAATATGATGAAAGATGAAAATATGCTCTTTAGTCTCACTTAAAATTACTCAATATTCTAAAGACACATATCATAGTATTTTTTTTATGATGTTGGTGTTTGAACCCACAAGTATGTATTCAGCAATTGAATTTCACCTCCAGTAGTCGCTGGCTTTCTTTCTTATTGATTTTTAACTTATACAACTTGATTTCAAAGCAATACCACATAGGAATAAGTAAAATATCATTAAAAATAATTGATAAAGTAGAAATAGCTTTGCTTTTCAAAACATAGATTAGGGGATCAGTAAACCTTGTAGAACTAAATTCTAAAAATACATATTGACCAATGAAACAGAATTGAGAACCAGTAAAAGAATAAGCTAAGGTGAACATGTTATCTTTACTAAATGTGATGTCAAGAATTTCAGATAAAAATGAAAATCTTTGAATAAATGCTGTTATACCAACAGATTTGTCATTTGGCTAGCAAAATATTTAGTTTCACATGTCAGTGATCCATCTTAAGCTCCAGTGAATGCTCCACATGTGTGCCCACATAGCCAGTGTTAACAGGACACGGTGAAATGTCAATGAAGCAGATCAGCACAAAAACAGATAAACACATATAAAATCAGACATGAAGTTGGGAGAGAGAAGTATTGGAGGGGTGTGAGACAGCTGGAGATAGGAATAGAAGCAGGTATAAGCATATCTTATTTTGAGCATTATGAAAGTCTCAAAACTAAAAAACGACAAATTGCAAAAAAAAAATATAATTGTGGAAAATAGAATTAAAAAAATTCTAGAAGGAAATGTAGAAAACCCTCGTATGACCTAGACACTAGATAAGTTTAACCATGTCTCATAATCTACATATCATTTAAGAGTAATAATAAAGCATAATTAAATAATTCATTTTTTTTTAAATTGTAAGATGAAGAATAAAGCGGCATGAACTACTTGATGAATTCAGACCATGGACTCTCTGGTCACTTATCCTTTCTCTTAAAGTGAATTATAAGCTTCATGAAGTGAGTGAATTCCCTGTTCATCATTGCTATTTTTCATGGTATCTGAATATTGTAAGTGATTATAAAATATCTGAAAAGATATTAATCCTGAGCACTGTTTGACATAGAAGTTATGTGAGTAGCAATCAGGAAATAAATATCATCCTTGAGGATACAATGAAGATATACCCAGTGCAAACAGACGAGTTGTCCTTAAATAAGGAGTGAGGATAGAACTGTGTTTTATAGAACTGTAATAATGTGGAAGAAAACATACGAACTCAGCAAAACTGTTGAAGCGCAGYGTCAGAACAGTGAAGGAAACTTCCATCTGTTGGCGTTGTTTCCCACTGTGGAGTAGGAGGGCAGGTAGCAGGAGTGCGCATGGTGGTGGTGTGGGAGGGCAGAGCTTGGCACAGAGCAAGAAGGTTTGAAATAGTCACTGTGGAAAGCAAGGGAGGGATGACTAAGAACTGTTCGAGGCAGCAGTAACTCGTGGGAACCCGGAGCCTGAAGCAGACATGATGGAGGGGTTATCCTGAACACCAAGAACAAGAGAAGTTTCAGGTGGCCATGGAGAAGTATGGCAGGACAGCAACAACTGGGGACATGTTCGATTATACCAAATACATGAAGTTAAAGAAAACCTTCGACCAATTGCGAAATGGGCAGTTTTGTAATTTCTAACCCACCGTGTGAGTCAGGCAGGAGAAAGCTAAGAAAGAGTTGGAGTAAAGGCAGAAATTATCAAGTAGCTGAAGTCTTAGAATTAAACTTAAGTGTTAAATTAAGTAAGCTTAGGTGGAGATCAAAGTTACATGGGATTGGATGATTGAGGGAACCAAAAGAAGGGACGATGGTTGAATTAATCAGCACAAGTACCAATGGTGATCTTGTAATACAAGAATGAGAAATGATCATCTAGGGGTTGGAGTGATGGCTCAGTCAGTAAAGTGCTTATCGCCTGGTTTGTGATCCCAGCACCCACGTAAAAAGTCAGGCTTATGGTGTGCACCTGTGATCCTAGTAATGGGACAAAGGAGATAAGAGGATTCCTGGGGCTTGTGGGCCAGCCAATCAGTAAGATCCGGGTTCAGCGAGAGACCTGTCTGAAAAACCAAGGTGGAGAATCATTTTAGATGAGATCTGATATCACCTGCTGAACTTGACATCTGCATGTCTACCTCAACACACAAAGGTGCATACACGTACACAATACCACCTCAAATATAAATAAAATAAATAGTAGTCTGAATATTTTCTTGGTTTACATCTACTTCCTTCACACAACTGCAAGAAATTTAGAAAGAAATGGTATGTCAAAGAAAAGCCATGATCCTCTAGATAGGTTGGCCAGCGTGGTGGGTTGAGTGAGGTCCTTCAGATACTCATGTTCACTCCAGCTTCATCTGTGACTTCTTTTTTATAAGACTTTGTGTAGATGTAATTGAAGCACTCATGAGCATACTGACTTGATTTGGGTTTGAAGTCTTACATAAGTCTTTGTAAAAAGAAATAGAGACTCTACAAGTACTAATGTAGAGATGTAAGAGGAGAGGAGACTAGCTCTTATAGGAGATAATTCAATATTGTGTGGAATATTTGCCCTACAATACCCHAATACTCCAATGAGGAATTTACAAGGAACTAGTGATTGTTGATCCCCACTTAAGTAAATTCATTGATTTTATCATTAATGATGGTAGTCATTTATTCACTCAAAAGTCTTTCATGAGCATCCACTAAGTGCCAGGCAGTCTTCTAAACAATAACAGACACATGTGTAGTTGGACACAGTGTTTCATGCCTGTAATTTCAGTACTTGGGAGGTACTGAATGATTAGGAGTTCAAGTCTAGCCTTGATTACAAATGAGTTCAAGGCCAACCTGGACTTTGTGATCTTCTGTAATGTAAGATAAAATAAAATAATAGAATTATGAACAAAACAAAAAAAACCCCAAAAAACAACAAACAAAAAAATAAGACCTAAGTCCTCCTGGAACTTGCATTCTCCTGAATGAAAAATAAAAATCATTAAACAAGAAAATTTTAAGTAGTGAAAAAAAAAAAGGCAGTGAATGAGTCAACAGGAGATCAATTACACGGGGTAGGGTTGAGTGAGTCTGTTTTACATTGAAGGATCCAGAAGTGCTTCTTGGTTAAGGCATTGTTGAGCAAAGATCAGATCATCAGAAATCAAACATATGACTGAGAACTGCAAAAGCAAAGACATTAAGAGACTTTTCATTATTGTAACCTGAAACAAATCGAAGGCATGGTCTAGACAATGTGGATGTGTAGGACAGGTGGATACAATGTAACTCASGAGCACATTATTGCCACAATCAGACTTAAGACTTTGCCTCAGCATGCATGCTCGCATCCAATTAAGCAATCTGGCTCCCTTGCCATTATGTCATCAGTCTGCACACATTAAAAACAGCAGAAGAAATGTTCCCAAATTACTCCGCACTTTCGCTGCAAAGTAATGCTAATTTTAAGCTGAAGCTCTGTGCTGAAAGAGACTCACTTTATGTGTAGCAGTCAGAATGAAGACAGGCAGTGTTTACCAAGGTAAAAGAAAGTGGAGAGCCAGCTTTATCCAGGGAATTAAGTTAGCATAAGGATCCAATCTAGATAATTTAAATGAAAAGCCCAATTTCTCAAGTTAGTCTCGTCTCTAATTTTTGTAAATGCAACAAGCAGTCTGCAGTTACTTACCCTGCAGATCTTCTACAATGGTTTCAGTGTGTTATACAATAATTGTATTTTAAAAAAGAGATTGGTAGAAATAGAAGTAAACTTTTATGTATTCTTTTATATACCATGGCACATTTAAAAATCAACTAAGCAACGAGATAACTTTTGGATTTCGTCTTTATAGCTGATGGCCCGTGTTTGTAGACTTAATGATCAATGGCATAATGTAATGGTGTAATGATGGAAAGCTTAGTATCAAATGCAGGTACTCATTCTTTCCATAAACAGTAGCAGTGTCAGCATCGCCCTGCAAGCTTGCCAAAATCCTAACAAATACTCAGCTTACATATGCTTTAGAATATTGCCTAAAGTAGATGTTTTTTGTTCAAAGCTTTAAGTTATATGGAATCGATACATCTTAAATATGGACTTTCTTGGCAGACAGTGTGATGTTTGGACATATGTACTCATAGTGTGAACACTATTAAAAGATACAAATTTTATATTAACTCTCGGGGCTCCTTTTATTTCATTTAATTTATAAGACATGAAACCATCTGTTTTCTCACTTTTACACATACCATTGAGGATTTGTCAAGGAATTTACAAAGTTTGGAGAAGCATCTTATAAATTATTTCCTGGGTTTCATAGATTGTAGGGGAAAAAAACTTTAAGAATTAGTCTCCAGTATTAGACATCAAATTTTAATTAAAATCCCACTGATAAAGAAATCAGTGTATTGTGTTCAAGGCTTCTGTTCAGGGACTGGAGTTTCACTGTTGATAAATCACTTTGTAGATAATTTAAGTTAACTAAGTTTAAGAAAACAGTGATAAGGATTGTTAATAACTCTATATATTAAGTCCTTGCATTGAATGTAAATGTTGATTTGAGAAGTCTGACTCCTTATATGAACGTATATGTCTTAAAGTATTTGTGATCCCATTCCTTCCAAAAGGAAGCAACAGTTACATTACATCTGTAATATGTAGAATTATATTTATAATCTATAGATTGTATCTACATAGTTATATCTATAATCTACAGAGTTTTATCACATTTCTATGGATGTCTTTTGTAACTCAAAACTTTAATAGGTGGTTTAGGAAGATGAAACATTTTTTTCCATAGTCATTTGACTGGTGGCTAGAAGACTCATACTGTATACAACGAACAGTATTTATTTCAGGTTCAATAGCATATAAGTACCATGGACACAAATAGAATTTAGGAGTGGACAGATAGCTCACTGGTTAAAGATACTTTCTGTTCTTCCACAGGATCAGTTCCTAGCACCCATGGCTGGAGGTTCACAGTCACCTGTAAATGCGCGCCCAGGGTTTCAATGCCCTCTTCCAGGCTCTGGGAGCACCGAGCACATATGGGTTATACATACATATCAGTAACTCATAAATAAAATAAAACCCCAAAGAAAGTTAAATCACTTGTGGGGCTTATTTGCTCTCCAGAACAGCACTTTTCTTAGTTAGTTTATGTGTACTAGTAAATAAATGTCTGCATGCTGGGCATGAAAATTCACAAATGTAGAAGAAAGGCAGGTCTGACCTAGTGGCCTGTCTACCTGGTACACTGCACTTCTAAATAAGAAGCACAGCATACTGTGCTCTTGAAGTCAGAATACTGATTTTTGGAGCAGCATGAGTAGCCTGCAGTTAGCCTGTGGTAGAGTCTGCACTCATCTTTGGGGTGGCTTATCTCTGTCCCCTTTGCCGACTTGACTGCCTGGCGACACCCCAGGAACCACAGCACACCAAAAATCACTTTTCGTATAAGAAATAGGAGACCTACTGTCAAATTTTTAAATGGATTCTTGCTAGCGCATTCCTTTGTCAGAGATGCCTTTTTAAAATAGTTACTTAAAACTAGTACAAATTCCAGGCACCAGACATAGACTTAATGTGAACAGGCATGAGCAGTCATTAACTTTTCTATTATTCCCAGTGACCACTACAACAGTATTTAATTGAATTTCTATTTCACGTTGCAGACTCAAAACTTGTACCACATGTCGTATCCTTTTACTTTTACAGTGATGTTCCTGTCATTGCCAATCTCAACAGGTACTTGGGTGTGGGGGGAGTGTTATCACTGCTTTGGGTCTTAGATGCTTCACAATTTCTTGGGTCATATTTCAGAAAACTAATAGTTTGCTCTGCAGTTATCATGTGTGCAATTTAGTGTCCAGAGTGTGATACCAGAGCCTCTAATCAGTGTATAATCAGTGTAAAATAACCTATAGTTAGTTTCAATATCTTTTCTCATTTTCATGAGCTTTTAAATATAATGGAAGCCATAAATACCAGACCATACCTCAGTGGGGTCTATGCTCTGAGTACAATGACATTTTAACTTCTTTTTTCAAATAAATAACCAAAATAGCTCCAGGAATTTCCCCCCAGTCTTTCTTTGGACTTGAGTTTAAGCAACAGGGTCTGTTCTATTTTACACATTGCAAAAAAGGTGCAGCGACATGGCCTACTCACAACCAGACATAAATCATCTCTAATCCTTGATTTTGATAAGCAAGGCACGCATTTCTACTTAATGACAGTCTTTAAATTAATATTAGAAGCTGTTGACATTTCTTGTTATACATATCTTCTGCCAGAGCAGAAACTATGTCAAGGAACATTCAGAGCACCTGAGAGAAGGCTGAGTTAAATTCTAAAAATAGTTGTAGGTCAACCACTTGGGGTCATGAAATACAATATTGAATTTAAGAGGCTAAAGGGATTATGAACACTCCTGTTTCGATTTATACATGCCTGAACTCAGACCCTTTAAAGTAGATAACTGGCCCCCAGGTCAGAGAGTGATAAGCTATCTAATTTAATGTCCTGATACAGTTTTGTATCTTAAGAAATAGTGAAATCTAATACCTTGGTGCTTAGAAAATATTAAGCCACAAATTTGTTCATAATTTTTGAAGTAATAGTAATTGAATACAACCATGGTGTTACAGATGCTCTCTGTTCTGTCCTTACATTTATTTTAATTCATTAAAAATAATAACAATGACATAAATGACCTTTCGTTGTGCGTCTATCACATGCTACATGCTTTACCTACATTCTTTGTTTTCTTAATAAATAAACTACAAGGAAAACACATTTGTTCATTAACAGTCAAACATGAGCCATAATAAAATCAGAAGGATCTGAAGTGGGAAGACTGTCAGCATAACTAAATCCTTAAAATTCTAGAGCAAATATAAAATGCCAATATAAAACTGTCCATCATGCTACCAC
>BDUI01000932.1:150974-168631 GCA_002335545.1 Apodemus speciosus
AAATTTTGATCTAGGTTGTTTCATATATATATACACATATATGTGTGTGTGTATATATATATATATATATATACATATATATATATCTAAAGTAAAATTAATAATTTCTCAAATAAATTATGGGGCAAAATTTCAAGTTGTAGCACCGATGGTGCAGCTCTGGGAGAAGCTAAAATGTTAATACCCTCTGTGCTCACTCAGGGAACTCAGACTCATACTGAACTATTTCCACGGAGAAATTCAGGAGGCAACTAAGCAGAACTTTGCCGTGGCATTTTAATACAGCTTTAATGCTGGCTGTCACTACTGTGTTAATTCAAACACATGCTATCAGAACTGATTTGGGAGTGCCACGGAAACTCAATCATCTTGTTCGCAGTGTGTTCCAAAACAGCTCGTTGTCAACTGCTGAGGGCAATAATCCCATACACAGTAAATGCGGTTGAAAACTGTGGGAAACAGAGTCAGGTTTTGTCTTCACGTAGAAAGGGAGATGGAACGGTCTAACCCATGAGAAGGACTATAGAAAGCAGAAGAGGAGCGAACAAAGGCCACAAATGCGTTTTTTACCCACCATGGTGACTCATGACCTGCCCSGCAGCCTCCATGCTGACATTCTGGAGATAGTTGTGACAGCGTTCCTTGTGCTCCTCCAGCGAGCTGCGCTGCTTGTAGCTTCGGCCACAGTAGTTACATTTGTGAGGTTTACCCACTGTGAAGAGACTCAAGGTTAGTGTGCACCGCTCCTCAGCAAATGAGCCGCTAGCTTCTAGGAGTCTGGAAGAAACATTTATATGCTCTTCAGACAGTCTCTCCCACCTCCACACTCCAATTTAGGCAAAAACCATAAATTGTCTAGCAAAATGAAAAGGTAGGATGATCACACCTCCAAGAGTAGGGGAAATACTGAATCAACTCATGGTCTGACTGTGTTCTCTTTATTCTCATGCATGGTGGCTGGTGATCAATTTTTACATTATGTGATTCTTAACGCATTGACCTTTATACAACTATGCCAGGTTTCACTCATTAAAAAGATACATCAGGACTATCCTGCATACATGACAAGGTGTGTGTGTGTATGTGTGTGTGTGTGTGTGTGTGTGTGTGCTCATGTATACATGAGTTTTAGTAAGAGCTGAGAATTTTTCTTAAGAAAAACTAAAAATGCAACAGCTTGAAATGTCACTGTTTAAAGGGAAAAAAAGATTATCCGTGGGTACCAAGAAAATTCAAAAGGATCTAAGCAGTGAAAATATTATAGATTAAGTAAGAGAGAGTTTCTCTTTTCTTTGGACTGGATAGTAATTGTTCACACAGCAAATCTTTGCAACAATTGTATTTGATTCTCTGTGCAGATCCTGCCTTTTTGATACCAAGGGTTACCCTCCAAGGTACTTTGAGTTGGACTATTAATAAGAACCACTGAAGCACTGACATATTTAGCTAGTAGGATAATGGTGTATTGCAAAATATCTCATACTACAGAAGAGAATTTTTCCTTTTTCCTAATAATCAGGAAGCCATTATTTCAATACAGCCATTAGAATACACACTGCGAACTTATGGGGAACAACTTTGAAAAACTTAGAGAAAAGAAAGAAAAATATCCTTGTGGACTAAGAGATGTTTTAAGACAGGATCATCCCTATGGCTGTCATGAGCACTTTGGTTCTTGGTTTGACGAGGATCCTGAATAACAGAGACCAGTAAGTGGCTGGTGCCAGGGCCCTCAGCACTTAAGGACAGTTTGAATCAGGCCAGTTAGCCTCATTTGACTCTCTGAGGAATCACTTAGTTTTGCCTGGAGAACAAACGGAAGCCTCATTTCTCATAGTAAGATCCTCACTGTCTCACACCTCACTCTTGACACCGCCTTACACACCCAGGTGATGACACTGGTCATGAGAGAAACTGTATAGTACTGTATCAAGCAGAAGTGTTCACAGTTGTCTGACCTTTGCACTGCTGATTAGAAAAAACAAAGTCAAGCCTTTTATTCACTGTGCACACTCGTTAAAACAAATCATTAGAAAATGTAAATTTAATAAAGCTTTTTGGACAAAAGCAATCTAAGGCAAGGTTTAAAAATACTGGAGAAAAATTTCTACTTTTGAAAACGAGGTGCTCATGGTTCTATTTCTGGGGAGTAGCTGTTAATATAGGTGTAGGGCACAGTCTTCTGTGAGACTATTAACAGATAAGAAACTATTTTTAGACAAAAGTAGTTTAAGCAGTATGTATCTACATGTAAGCATATTGCAAGATGTGGCACTACCTAACAATATTCTCATTTTCAATTACCATAGAAACGGATGACATTATACTGAATAGGTCTAACCAATTAATACTCATCACACACTTGACACTGCAAGTATAGTCCACTGTAAAACAGTTCAGTCACCTCCCGTCATCCCTGCTGGTAGTTTTGGTATACTGGATCCTATGATATCCGATGTGTTTTTCAACATACTTTCCCCACGTTATTCTAAGCATCCTTTATATAATGCCAACCTGACTGAAATATGGTTCTATGCTATGTTTCTAACCTCTGTAATATCCCAATTTACTCTATACAGTTAAAAGAATAATGAAAGATGAGTATACTTTTGTCTGAGTTTCTTTTCCTGCCCCTGTGATGAAATGTCCGGACAGAAGCAACTCAATGGAAGAGACAGTTTATTTCAGCTCAGGGTCCAGCCTGGCAGGGAAGTTAAACATGGCCCCACAACCAGGAAGCAGAGAGCAACGACCATGACCATCAGTGTTCACCATTCATTCTTTCTCCCTTTGATGCTTTCAAGGACCCAAACCCAAGGAGTGATGCTGCAGCAATTTAGCATGGATCTTCAATGAACCTCATTAATGTATTCCCTGAAGCCATGCTCAGAGACAGACCTACTGTGGATGACTCCTCAAGATGAAGTCACTCCCCACTGTGTCAAGTGGACAATCGACATTAACTGTCACAACGTTTTACTGATGTCAACTCATTTCCTAGCTTCCCTCTCTTCTTTGAACTCTATCTCACAGGTACTAATTCTTCTCCCACTTTACAAAATACTGGTCCTTCCTCTTCATCCAATCCTATTGTCAGTAACATCAATAGGTATGTAAAAAATTAACTTTTAAAATTGAGTTTCAGAAGTATAACCTCCTCAATTTCATTACCTGTTTATCTCCATTTTATACCAATTAAGCAAATATTGGGTGACATACTGGATTCTGAAATGTCATATTATACTATTCTTTTTTAAATTAGATATTTCCTTTATTTGCATTTCAAATGTTATCCCCCTTTCCTGGTTTCCTCTCTGAAAACATCCTATCCCATTCCCCTCCCCCTGCTCACCAACCCACCCATTCTGGCTTCCTTGTCCTGTCATTCCCCTATAGTGGGGCATCGAGCCTTCTTAAGACTAAGGGCCTCTCCTCCCTTTAATGTCCAACAAGGTCATCCTCTGCTACATATGCAGCTGGGGCCATGGGTACCTCCATGTGTACTCTTTGGATGGAGGTTTAGTCCCTGAGAGCTCTGGGGGATCTGGTTGGTTCATAGTGTTGTTCCTCCTATGGGGCTGCAAGCTCCTTCAGCTCCTTTGGTCCTTTCTCTAGCTCCTCCACTGGGAACCTTGTGCTCAGTCCAATGGTTGGCTGAGAGCATCCACCTCTGTATTTGTCAGGTACTGGCAGAGCCTTTCAGGAGACAGCCATATCAGGATCCTGTAAGCAAGTGCTTGCTGGCATTCAGAATAGTGTCTGGGTTTCGATGTATATGGGATGGATTCCCAGATGGGGCAGTCTCTGGATAGTCTTTCCTTCAGTCTCTGCTCCACACTTTGTCTCTATATCTCCTCCCATGGGTATTTTGTGCCCCCATCTAAGAAGAACCAGAGTATCCATACTTTGGTCTTCCTTCTTGAGTTTCATTTGGTCTGTGAATTGTATCTTGGGTATTCCAAGCTTCTGGGCTAATATCCACTTAGCAGTGAGTGCATATTATTGTATCTCAAGAGTACTCACTCTGGAAATATTCTACCCTTCTTTCACAGCTCTCATTTATTGAATACATATTTATGAAAAGGAGCAGTAGGTCCTAATTCAGTGCTGAAACTGACCTGTAAAGTGCAGAACAAATTCTCCTGGATTTCATGTTTATATTACAATTTGGTAAGAACCCAGACTAACAGTATACTACAGGTTGYAGTCAGTTTTTCAGAGTAAAAGAACAGAGTGCTAGTATAATATACAGGAATCTTTAGTATAAGATGGAATGGGAAGGTATGTTTGAAGTCGGAACGTTTAGTACAGGTGGTGGTTGTGAGACTTCATTTGGGTACTGAGAACCAAACTTGGGTCCTCTGGAAGAACAACAAATGCTCCTAACCACTGAGTCATCTCTCCAGTACATTTATCTTGTTATTTTTATTAATGATTATTTTTATTTTTACCAGTTAAACATGTAAAGAAAAAAACATATGTAAAGAAAAACAAACAAATAAAACTAAGAGCTGTTAATGAAATACATTATGCCCTTCCTGTCTGACCCTCACAATCTGATCATAATTCCCAAAGCAGTTCTCCAACAGAAGTGATTCCAACTAGAAAGTGATTATATTCTATTTTAANATAGTGTCTGGGTTTCGATGTATATGGGATGGATTCCCAGATGGGGCAGTCTCTGGATAGTCTTTCCTTCAGTCTCTGCTCCACACTTTGTCTCTATATCTCCTCCCATGGGTATTTTGTGCCCCCATCTAAGAAGAACCAGAGTATCCATACTTTGGTCTTCCTTCTTGAGTTTCATTTGGTCTGTGAATTGTATCTTGGGTATTCCAAGCTTCTGGGCTAATATCCACTTAGCAGTGAGTGCATATTATTGTATCTCAAGAGTACTCACTCTGGAAATATTCTACCCTTCTTTCACAGCTCTCATTTATTGAATACATATTTATGAAAAGGAGCAGTAGGTCCTAATTCAGTGCTGAAACTGACCTGTAAAGTGCAGAACAAATTCTCCTGGATTTCATGTTTATATTACAATTTGGTAAGAACCCAGACTAACAGTATACTACAGGTTGYAGTCAGTTTTTCAGAGTAAAAGAACAGAGTGCTAGTATAATATACAGGAATCTTTAGTATAAGATGGAATGGGAAGGTATGTTTGAAGTCGGAACGTTTAGTACAGGTGGTGGTTGTGAGACTTCATTTGGGTACTGAGAACCAAACTTGGGTCCTCTGGAAGAACAACAAATGCTCCTAACCACTGAGTCATCTCTCCAGTACATTTATCTTGTTATTTTTATTAATGATTATTTTTATTTTTACCAGTTAAACATGTAAAGAAAAAAACATATGTAAAGAAAAACAAACAAATAAAACTAAGAGCTGTTAATGAAATACATTATGCCCTTCCTGTCTGACCCTCACAATCTGATCATAATTCCCAAAGCAGTTCTCCAACAGAAGTGATTCCAACTAGAAAGTGATTATATTCTATTTTAAYAATGTATATGTTTGTCTTTATCTATCAGGGTGAGAGATGATACATTACCCTTTGGTAAGTATTCAACCCCCCTATAAACATCCTCTTAAGCCTCCTTCAAATTACAAGAAAATTTCAAGTTAATAGTATAAAAATAGAAATGTCCATTATTAATGGAGATATTAACCAAAGTATATTATATGACCTAACCCAATTCCACTTCAATTCTTGTACAACTTTTAATTTTTCCTAGTTAACAAATGCATCTTTAAACTCCTGATTGTGGTCTTGTGCCCAGTATTCCTTCTCTCTCCTCACCAAACTTTCCACACCTAATAATAACAATTCTGAACATTTTGATCTCCAACCATTCTCAAGTCTGTGCCGTGCATCCCTCCCTCTTGCCTTCACACAGTCACGCATATTCCAAAGTCACCAGAACCCATGGAGTTCTTAGATTATTGTTTAATTATAGCCTTGGCACCGGTCGATGTTTCTCTGACTGGCCTCCCTGATTTCCTAAATCTAATGAATTTCTCTCCCTTTCTTCAGTATCGCATTTCTGGGTTGGAAATAATTTCACCTTACATTTTCAAAGGCTTTGTTCCACTGAAGTAATAATCTTTAGTTTCTTTTAAATCCTTGATATAAATGTGATTTTATGTGTAGCCTGCTTACTGCAAAGCTCTTAATATCTATTTGTCTTTGATTTGGGGGTATTTTTTGAAATATGAATTGTATGTCTGCAATTTAGAGTTTGAGGCATGCCCTTTCAYCCTAAAATGTATGTGCGTCATACATAATATTTATTGAAAAGTTTGCACATATGTTCACAGCATATAATGTAAATATATGGATATAAACATGTTGTTATTAAAAAGTCTGTGACTCTTAACCAAAAGAGTTGTAACTCTTTTTGAAAGCGCAATATGTGTGTGTATACACATTATATATATATATATTATGTATATATATATACATTACATATATATTACATATGCATATATATTACACATTTTGAAAAGAGAGATACTTAGTTTTATTGATGTCACTGATGGAAAATTATATCCATTCCAATGAAGACATTCAATTGCCCACTTACTGTAGTATATTTCTAGACTGTATTCCATTCTACTATCTTTGTCTATAAATCAGAAAATCAAGATTTACTGTGGTCTTTATTTATAAGATAATTGGAAGAATTCTATAAATGGATTACTAGCCAGTGCAAAACCAACTTAAAAACTCTTGTACTAAATCCTATTTGACTGATATGTTATCTTTTTCTTATATTTCTAGAACCAACCTGACAAGAACTACTGTAGATTGTGATGGTTATAGTTTAATGCATTTTTGAAATTCTGAAAATTTTGAAAGGTGCTAAGAATGCTCTAACCAGAAAAATTTGAATTTTTCTTCAATAATTCCGTGTTGAATTTTTATTAAAGAGTTTTGCATCTATATTCCATACAATTGCTGCTATATACTCTTCAGGTTGTCATGGCTGTGACTGGCTAGCAGAGTGAACTCCCCTGCATTGCTTTGGTACTATGAAATTGCACCAATTGAACTCATAATTTGATAACAAATGTTACCCTCTTTCCTCTTTGGAAGAGTTGATTTCTCAGATGCTTTCCCTATGTACACTGCTTTACTTCAAATAATTGAGAACTTCCCAGTGACATTACAGGGAGTTTTTAGTTTGGGAAGGCTTTAAATTCCTGTTTCAATTTCCCAAGTAAATAAAGGTTAACTAAAGTATCTGGTTCTTTATGAGTGAAGTTTGATGAATTCCTGGAAAGCAGAAATGTAGTCATCCAACTGAATGCACTGATATAAAACTCTCTATACTACTTCTGTATTTGCTTCTAGTGCATCTAGGCCTTGGACAGAAATCGTACTTTCCGTCAGTGTGTAGTCCGATGCTCATTCCCTCTTTAGCGTGGATTGATCTCGGCTGCTTTTGAAATGGTTTGTTTCATAAAATCAGCCATTGCATGCATCAGCTTTCCCTCTTTCCTTCTGTTTTATACTCACTTTTGTCCTTGTCCTTATTTCCTTCCTTAGTATATACTCGGCTTTAACTTGTTCTTTCTACATTGTTTAAGAAGAAAGAGGAGATGGTGCTGAGCATTTGCTTTGTCTGTAATACAGGCACTTCATGGCTTGCATTTCTTTCCTATCTCTTCTAATAGCATCCTGATTCTTCCTCCCTACTCTAAACACACAGGGTATACCTACTGTGGCTATTTTATCAAMTTCCCCWGCTAAATCCAGCACTTTCGTCATTTCTAGATCTGGATTTATGAAATTGTCACTCTAAATATGGACATAATTTTCCTTCTCATGTCTATGGATTTCTGACAGGATGCTGGATATTGTGAATTTTATATTAGTGGTTTTAGATTTTATTGCCGTTCCTTAAAATGTTGACATGTTCCCATACCTASCTACACTGTTTAGAATCAATTTGGTCCTTTTGAAGTTTACTCTTATGGTCTGTGGAAGGTCCAGAGCATACGAAAATGGCCAGGTCTGTTGTTTTGGTGGGTGAGAATTAAGCATTCCGACCCTCCTGTCAGTTCCAAAGGTATTTGTCCTCTGCTTTCTGGTTGTTATTTTCTGAACTTCAGAGTAACTGATGATCAGTTAGCCCAAGGTCAAGAGGACCACATGCCAATGCAAACCTCCTTTCTTTGCAGCCTCCAATGCTCTGCCCTCTGCCTCTTGCATTCAGCTCAACTGCCTGGAACTGCTTGGGTTCTCTGGGTGAGAGATTGTATGGAAACTGCCTCCAAAACGTCAGCTGGAACAATTTATTGTCCTTGACATCTTTGTTTTTTGTCACTCAGGCATCAAAGTCCTACACTGCCTATTGTCCTATGGAAAATTCGGTTAATAGACCTTGCGATATTCTAGAGGATTATGGTGRGAAGGTAAAYATGGCTCCAACATCCACCATGGTTGGAAGCAAAAGTTGCACTTTTAAACGACRAATACTGAGAAGACATGCAAATCAATACCAAGAAGTCAGGCCCATTCTGTACGTTTTAGTACCAGTGCAGTTCAGGTAATTGGYGCAAMGTTTCTCCTAAGTATAATTCTAAGAAGATAAGTTACGACACCAAAGATTCTTAGAGAGAAGGTAATATGGCCAGCATTGATAGCTTCTTCAAAAGTTAGTGCTGCTCTTCCCTTTAACATACAGTCCTTGGAGTTGTGCCCATGAAGGCATMCAGTCGCATTTCTATGTACCAGGGCTATTTAATAATGAGATATAGACCTTGCCTCTTTTCTCATTTTACATGCTATCAAAAGATTGCAAATGTTCCTTGGGGTCTGACCATGTAGTAAACTGTTGGATACTTGTATTAGCCTGAAAATTACAAAGACAGTAAAGACATAAAGTGAACCAAGAAAGCCTGGAAACTTCTATGCTGGACCCTAGAAATTGTTTTTCTTTTTAGTTTGCATTCATGAAAGTGAATAATACCTGAATAATCCTAGCTATTTGTATGCTATTTTAAAAAAATATATTGATTTCCTTTGCTTACTTACCAACTGTGTCTCAGTGCTATAACTTTCTGATAAGCTTACTCAGCCTGGGTGTATAACTGCTAGCCACTCTTCAACCCATTTGTAATAAATAGCTAACAAACATTTTTTTGAGGTTTTAGATTTTTATTTTCACGTGGTCAGAACCTTGACGTCTTCACCTTCTATAATTTATTTTATCTGATACAATCTTTAAAATATTGCCTGACACAGAATGCTCCCACCTCCCCCGAATCCTAAATCTGTACAAGTATTGATGACTTTAGACATTTTTGAATACAATGATTAAGTGCATTAGAAAGGAAGCAGGTCCATACCTGAAAACTGAGCTATTTTTTTTCCTCAGAGAATCCTTGTTATATTAAATCATGTCAGTATAATTAGATGTCAGTCAAAATTTATTACAAATAACTTTCCTCTCTCCAGGAAGTGTACTAGTGTGGTTGTGGGCTGCAGAGAAGAATGTTAAATGTTTAAGTATGTATATGAGAGGTATATTTAAATTAGGCTGATTCACATGTGCGTGTGTGTGTGTGTGTGTGTGTGTGTGTGTGTGTGTGTGTGTGTGGTTTGTGTATGAAAGGATTGTGTGTGTTTAGAGTCCTTATAACCAGACATGGGTCAAAGAAAGGACATTTATGTAACCCAATGTTTCCCCCAATTACTGTAAACATACTTTTCTATTTTGACAATTAATAATTTCCCCAATAAATAGCCTGTGCATATGTTTTGGGAAAATGTCTAATAATGAACATGCCCAGGGTGCTCTCATTGACAMACTTCATTTTTCTTATTTAGGACCTGATGAGGTTTAAGAATTACACTTCCTTCACTGCTACATCACTGTGTGTTATGCACATCTTTTATGCGTGATRGATATGACGGGTAGAGAGGCACACACTGTCCCTGCATTAAAAAGGCTAACGCTTACCATTCCAACATTTCCACTGGAATTAATGTTAATAACACCGTCTTCAAAATTCTGCTGAAAACCTTACAAAAGACTCAATCAGCAGGGGAAATTACACCTATGAGAGCAGGTGGTGGATGAGCTGCGGAATCCTGCAGAGGTGGACCAAGTGCCCAGCATGCATGAGACTCTAGCTCTGATTCCCAGCACCACCAAACAAAACCCAAACCCAAACCACAAAAATAATACCAGAGCAATCATACAAACTAGGAAACAATCAAAACAACTCTGAATGGGGCCTTYGATCTAAGCAAATCACAGACTTTGGGAAGATAAAGAACTAATTCCTTACTTAGTCCACTGTGAAGAAGAAGTGATATAAGTCAATAAAAGTAGATTCATGGAAGATTATTTGCAGGAATGTTCAAATTTTTTGATATCTACTTTTATATCACTTTGTTCAAGTGACAACGTTCCCAAGATTCCTTGCACTGAATGCATAAATTAGGAAGCAAAATGAACTGAACTGCATACTGTAAGGTGATCTAAGAACTCTGTATTTCTCATTAGTACATAAAAGGTCTCATTTTTATTGTTTATTTTTTATTTCTCATTGAAYTACTTAAGCAAAAGGCAGATACACAAGTTTAGATATCTCAAATGTTACACTTATTTAAAATAGACACACATAAAGTGTCCAAATATCCCACCATTATTAACCATAAGGAGTTTAGAGGGATGTCATAGTTGTATTATACATTGCTTCACTGATTCGTGAAGATGAGAAAAAGAGCTAGAGAAACAGCAAAGGTATAAAAAGCTTTAAAACAGCAGAGAGGGCTATAGAAGGAGATACAGTTGATACTTTTCACTRTTATACACCTATGAAACATACATTGAAGGAACAACAATAGAAACCTAATTAAGAGCTTTCTATATTTAACAAATAAATAATCCAATCATATAAACTTTTTCCTTCGATGCAACTTCTATTTTTCTTCATGTGGGCACAGTGTGTATGCATGTCCTATCAGAATCTAGGGACACAACCTTACGTGATGCTCCTTAGGAACGAACCATCTACTTTGTCTGTTAGAACAGGGTCTCCCACTGGGATGCAGAACTCACTGATCAGGATAGGATGCATGCTGAGCCCCAGGGATATTCCTGCCCATGCTAGCACACCTAACGTTTTATGTGGGTTCCACAACTCTTCTTACATTCTACACCAAGTGAGCTGAATCCATGGCTCATGTAATTTCTAGTCTTAAACTATTCTTTCTTGTCTCATGCTGAGGTACTAACCGACTTTACAAGAAAGCAATACGCTAGGAAAACACAGATGTCCACAAAGCATTTGTCTGAAAGCAGGTAAGATGATTTCATTTAAGTCACTATATAAAGTGTGAAAGTGTGTGTGCACGCACACATGCACAMACACACATTCAAATTCTAGTCTTAAGACAAACCCTAAATGAATCCTAGGTAAACTATATTGCACTTTACCCGGATACTACTGACTGATGATTTATACCGTGATTGAAATTTTAGTCACATTCTAAACATTTACATGGTGGAAGTGAACTCTATGGTATGTGTTTATTTGCTTGATTTTTCTCCCAAGTCATAAATGACTATTGATGAAGATTAGATGTTTGACTACTATCTTCAAGTAAGGAACATAAAGAATGGAGGTTAGCTACAAAAAATCAATCAATCAATCAATAAACAGCCCCAAATAATCCCCCACTATGGTGTTTCACGAGTTGAGACTGGTGCAGAGCCTCTCTACTTCTGTTGGGATCCTCCATGAAGACTTAGTGTTGCAGGAAAATGTGAAATTGTAATTAGTTAGAGTCAAGAGTGTCTGTGCCAGCATCCACAGAAGCTCAAAACTGCTAGCAATCCCTGGAACCGGATCAATGTCTGCAGAGTTCTCTGAACAATGGCAAAGTGATCTATGAGTCCTTCTGGTTTCTCTAGATCTCASAAGACCAGAGAAAGGAAGGGAAGAAAGGCGCCCAAGTTGATGTAACAAATGTGTTTACAATAAAATGGAACAAAAATAGCTCCACGAGATGAAAATATACCACGGACGAAACTTCTCATGAATATTATTTCTTCTAGAAATGTATAGGAAGGTTCAAAGTAGCACAACCACTTCTACCTGTAAGACAGGGTTGTCTGTGCTGATAAAGTTAGGATTTTTTTTGTTTTATAAAGTAGTATGAGATGAAGTAGATACGTAATGTTTATTACCATAGGTGGGAAAAGAGGGGTTGGTTGGTCTTGGTCAACTTTGACAGATTGTCATACTAGYTGGTGCAACCCGAAGTGGCTTTTATCTCTTGGTGACAGCCTTCTGTCAGGGAAAAGCAACCGAATCACATCCCCTCTCCTCTGTGCAGAGGGCAGAGGCACTGGGGTGTCATTATCAGGGCTGGATGGGTGGACTCCGCACTCCACGGTTATGCAAAGTATGTGTGCAACTGATACTGTTTGTGTGATTATCAGTGTAATCCAGTTCTATCAACCACCCCCAGAAAGGAAAGGAGGGGGCGGGGGTGGGGAAAGTTCACACTTGGGAGATGACCTAGAAAATAGTGCAGGTGCTGGCTGAAGATCAGTTTCAAACAGGGCTGTTCATAGGAAACCTGCAGGACAATTTATTCCACCTTTAAAACACACTGTCACCATATATAGGAGTTGTACTAGCTGGCATCATTTAATCTAGTGTGACTATCRTAGTGACCAATGGATCTGTGCTTTAAAGAATGAAGTCTTTTGGGCTGAAACACCGGCTCATTTGGCAAAGTACTCAGAAGCAATAGGATCTGAGCTCAGATYCCCAGGACCCATGTAGTTAGCCAGAAATGGCAGTGCACGTATGTAAGTGCAGCACTGGTGATTAGTGTGATGGTGGAGACATGTGGATCCCCTAGTCAAACTGCCTAGTCAGTATATCCTAGGCAGTGACCTCAGGTCCCAGTGCATACTTATATTTATACATACATCCACACACATACATGCATGCACACATACAGAAGAGAAACAGAATGAATTATATTTGACCTAGTCGGTACACTGTTTCATATGAGACTTATAATTAGAGCAATTGACATTGTATCTTTGGCAATACAGACAAAGGTTGGCCATTCCATCCAAGCCAGATAATACGACAGAGAGTGTGAGAACTGTAAGTAAGTGAAAAAGGCCAAATATTTTATCCACTTCTCTGAGGGCAAAAAGCCTATGCCTTTATAATCCCCGTGGATTCCTTTACAAGCCCAATAGAGGAAAATGTGCAAATATATTCAAAGGAAGTATAAGTCATAAGATTGCATTCCAGAGGGATTTCTCATAATAAAGGTGTAAWTATACAACTTGTATAAATGAGATAGTTTTTACTGGGAAATTAGGTTTTAACAATCATTGCACTATTTGCTATTTTTAAATAATTTTATTTAAATCATTGATTTAATCATTGGAAAAAAAGCGTAAGCATCTGATGATTCTGATTTGTGTGCGTGTATCACATAGCCCTTAAAATAACAAGGACATGAGTAATCAACACAGTTCTTCTTTGAAAATTTTTCAAATGTACAATAGGGAGGAAGATGTTTTAACAGATGGGCATTTGTGTGGCACATCTGGTCTGGTTCCCTTTTATAGGACAAATTGCTTTAAACCAACAATTAGACATAAATAACAAATTTCTTGAGCTAAAAAATGTCAAATATTGGGAGGTCATAAAGCATTGTAAAAAAAAAAAAACCTCCAACATTTTTAGAGTATTTAGAAATAAATTCAGTATTTATTCAGACTTTTTCCCCACAAGTCATGTGGCTTTAACAATTGCTGAAGTCAGAGTAGGTTCTAATGAGGATATATATGTACACACACACACACACACACACACACACACACACATACATGGCAAAGTAGTTTAAAATGAATGCATTTTATTTTAAGACCTGTATACAAAGAGAATGATATGCTAAACAATTTTAAAGTGAATGTCAATATTTTACTTAGAATTTAATGAAAAAGTATTGCTGCAGACATGAGTTGATTTCATTATTAAAATGAGGGTCAAAGCCTGAATTAGAATAAAGCCTTAGCTGATCTGCTGTTTAATTTCTTACTCACATACGTGTTTGAAACCTAACTCAGTGTCTGACCTAATGGCATGTCAAGGAGTATTTTGGTTTATATTTAGATTTCACCAGAAAGTAACTAAAGTTCCTTGAGCATTAACAGTCTACTTTTCAAATATTTTTTAAGTGATTCCATTGTTTTAACAATCTCCCTCATAGTAATAAAAATCTATCACCAGTCAGTCAAAGCTAAGTTTTAAGATTTATTTTATTTAAATGAGTATTTTGCCTACACTTATTTTACGCAGTGTGCACTCTCAGTGCTCACAAAGCACAGACTAGGGCTTTGGATCCCCTCCAACTGGCTTTGTAGACAGCTGAGAGATACCATGTGGGTACTGGGAATTGAACCTAGGTCCTCTGAAGCACAGCCAGTGATGTTAACTACTGGTCTATTTCTCCATCTCCAATACTAAATTTTTCATATGGCATAAAATATTAATGACCCTGTGTGGGAATTCTTACAATTTTTTACTTTATGAGTTAAAAAATATTTTTTGTAACCACTAATATACATATGCTTATCGTTTATTTGAAAAACTTTTACATTTTACTTTCCTTTTATTTATTTATTTATTTATTTATTTATTTATTTATTTATTTTTAAATTAGGACTATCTGTGTGTCTTTGTGTGAGTATGTATACAAGAATATTGAAGTATTAACTATAAAATATATATACAATTCTAATTCTTATGATATTTTGAAAAATAAGAGGTGTGTTAGATATTTTTATTTAATAAGGATTTGACTACGACATTATTTCCATAAAGTACTGACTGTAATGCCTAAAAGAACAATATATAGAATAGTCAACATGCTGTTTAGAATCTAGAAAGAAGTTACAATAATATGTTAAATTGAAAATCTAAGCACAAGCGTAATACAAATTGTGCTTGAAGTAGGAGTACTGGTACCTGACTTTATACTAATCCAATAAAAATTATGCTACAATTATATATGTATATGTATATATATACATATATGGTATTTATATAAGGATAACTATATGCTAAATCTCAAGATTTCTTGAGAGCAAGAGCTTTAGACAGGGCCAGCATCTTCAATTCTTCTACAATGTTATATAATATAAATCTGGAACATATTTTTCAAAGTGTAGCTCAGTTCTCAATGCACTGAAAACTCGTCCTTGATCTTCAGCTAATGGATGACACATGGCAGTTCTTCTTTGCCCCCTTTTCTTTTTTTTTTAACCTTTCTTTCTTTGTTGTTGTTGAAAAGAAATTACGTGTATAAGTGTTTTGCCTGCATGTACATCTGTGCTTCTGAGTGCTCTCAGAAGCCATTAAGATAGAGTTGGTTCTCTGGGACTGGGACTACAGATTTGAACTTGTGTCCTCCAGGAGAGCAACTAGTTCTTTTAACCACTGACCCACCTCTCCAGCCCTTTCCTTCACTCTAGTTGTAGCATTGGAATTTCTATGAGGAAGTCATCCCTCTTCGATCTGGTGAGCAGGGGGAGCAAAGAAACGAGGYTGGCAATGTTTAATATTTCCTACATGACCAMTTTAAAAGTTCAAATAAACTGGAAAAGCTAAAAACCTAACTTTGGAAGACCAGGGAGTGCTCTTTTAGGCTAGGTCACAGGCTGGAAAGTTAACACCTCACATTCAGCATCATGGTTAAGAGCAGCTCAGGGAGACTGAGAATATGAATGAAATAACCTAACAATCTAACATAGCTCAGTTACAGCAACTGTATACTTGAGCCCAAATGCCCGACTTACTGTCTTACGGGGTACATGCCTGAGCCCCCCCTTTCTTTCCTTGGTCACAGGTAGTAACTTAAGAGCATTGTACTGGGCAGTTCCTTACATCACACAGCAGGAAAGGGCACACACTTTGGAGTCTGACTGCCTTTGTTTGAATTCTCTCTCTGCCTCAGCCTCCTCCCCTGCATGATAGAAATAACGGCAAGATGTTCTCTTAGCTAAACACCTGTCGCTGTCTCTTTAGTTTCTCTGTTAACACAGTGATGAGTAACCCGAATGTTAATATCCCTTTAAGAGTTAAATATGGGCACTTGGGAGAAGGTTCAATGGCTAAAGTGCTCGCTGTGCAGACATTAGGAGCCGAGGCCCTAGAATCCAGAAAGACTGGCACGGTACTGCACGTTTATAATCCCAGTGCTCCATCAGTGAGATGCAGGCCAACTTCTGAGCCAGCTGGCTGGCCTGGGACATGCAGCTGTGAGGAGCAGAAGAGAGACCCTGTCTTGAGCAAGGTTGAAGGTGAGGGTCTGTCCCTGAGGTCCTTCTGACATGCACATGCCTGCCATGTCACAGGCATCATCAGGGTCACATGCCCCTCATGCCCTCACACACACACACACACACACACACACACACACACACACACACACAGAGAGAGAGAGAGAGAGAGAGAGAGAGAGAGTTAAGGATGAGTGTAGCCTAACCTATCCGTGTCAGCTATATGCCTGTAATTATGATCATATAATCCCTCATATATTCAATTTCCAATCATTACAAAAAGAAAGATTTTTATTAGAGTGAATTTCACCACTTTGGAATGATTCAAAACATGACCAAATAAGAATATTGCTAACCAACTGAATGGTGGACAAAGATACGGGTTACTGAAAAGTTACCAAAAATTGAACAGAGGTCTGATTGGTTTACAAAGATTTTTTTTTTAACTCTTTAAAAGTCTGTAAAAACATAATTATAGATGAGGCATTATGGGTGTGGTTTGGTTTAAAGAAACTAAACCTAAGCCTCGCTCTGAAAGAAAAGGGCCTGGCTTTACATCTAAAGATGCAACACTAAGTACATACACACAATATTTATGTTTTAATGCAAAGGCTTTTTCATTAAAAGTATTTTCCCCATTATTAGTCTTGTTGATATGAATATCACTTCCTGATGTGAGACCAAAAATCTTTAATTAAATACTCCATTGAGTGCTTAGTACCGGGCTGTGGCATGATTTCCCATAAATGCTAGGTATTATTTTTAAGTTCTCACTACTGAGCCAATGCGTAACCCATGACTATATTGTGCCCTTTAAAACACGTGAATACCAAATTGAAAAGTAGATTATATAGATATCATACAAGACTTTACATATACACGTATATATAGTACTTCTGACTATGTATTTCAGGCATTTTTTATGTGTTTTCTTTCTTAAACTAGAATATTTGTGACAGGAATATATAATGCTCACCAGTACTGGGCCTATTGCTACCAACTACTAATTGAAATCAACACAGAAAAGTTTCAAATCTATAACACAGAAAGCAGATCTATGGTACTAATATCCAATGTGATCATTAGTATGGTAGAACAGTGGGCAGTTGTTGCCCAGAGAGAAGGACAGTCGAAGTTCTTGCTATCGAAGATAGCCATCAAAACAGAAATGAGATGGAGAGTCACGGTGAAGCACCAGTTCCTAAGCGTCAGTTCACCTCTTTGGTTTCCGTAGCCCTTTCCTTGGCTTCTTAGCTCGGATCTGTTTCTGTAGAAAGAGGAACACTCCAACACTGCTGGTGGGACTGCAAGCTGGTGCAG
>BDUI01000933.1:32972-43803 GCA_002335545.1 Apodemus speciosus
CTCCCTCTTCCAGCCTCCCTCACCCACTCCCTCCTCCTTCTTCCCCCCCCCCCCCCGCACCCCCTCCCCTTTCCTTATCCTTCTGCGTCTTAGGAACACTGGGAAGAAAAGAACAAACACAACTATTTTAATGAAAGCCACGAATTAGAATTTGGTCAAGCCAACTCAGATGGTGGTCAACTGCATTTGTACTAGTTAGTCAACTGTACTTTAGCAGCATTAATGTGTTCACTGATGGCTGCTCAGAGCAATTAGTCTCTAACATGGGTCCTTAAGTTCAGAAGGTTCTTGAAGACACTGAGCCAGTTGAGACCCTCTCCAATCATTCTGTGCTACTATCAGAGAATACCTTAGGCTGGATTATCATACTAAACAGAAATGCAATGCCCTTGAAGCTGGGAAGGCCAAGCGTAGGAGACACATCTGGCAGGGACCTTTTGGCTACACAGTTAAATGAAGAAGTTGATGACTCCCACATTTGAAGCTAGAGGGTTGCCACAGGCCTGATGCCAGCTGGATTCACACCGTGGTGAGCACCGGGCCAGCGGGGCTGTACAGCAAGATCTTATCTAGAAGACAAACAGAAAGGATGACTTGGAATGATCTGATTCTGTCTGAGTTATCCCTTTGGCTCTCTCTGTTCTGTCTTCTAACACTAAACTCAGGGCACGTCTACCTTAATGCTTTCTGCCTTTACCTTTTCTAAGTAATTTCTCTGTGTGTCTGTCAGTCTCCCTGCTTCCCCTGCTCTCCTGCGCTCTCTCTCTCTCTCTCTCTCTCTCTCTCTCTCTCTCTCTCTCTCTCTGTGTGTGTGTGTGTGTGTGTGTGTGTGTGTGTTTATATGCATTTGTGAGCACCCACTCAGAGGCCAGAAGACGATGCAAGTCTCTTCCTCAATTGTCTCTACCTTACATTCTGAGACAGGGTCCCTCGCTCAACCTGAAGTGCTCGTTTTAGCCTGTCTGCCTGGCCAGCAAATGCTCTCCAACCCCGGGGTCACAGGCACACATGGCCATGCCCATCTTTTACATGACTGCTGAGGATTCGAACTCAGGTCCTCTTGTTTTCCCAGCAAGCCCCTTTACCCATTCACACTCCCTAAGCTCCTTTAGGAAGCCTCTTGTCTACCTCAAAAGGCTCAGCAATTAGTTTGATCCCCCAGAACAGGCATAAAGCTTGGGAAACCTCTGTTAAAGAATAAATGATTCTGTGTGTAGTCTCAACAATTGGAGGGTTGGGGTAGGTGGATCTCAGATCAGGGATCAGGGGCTCAAGGCCCCGAAAAAACAGTGTAACAAGTTCAAGGCCAGCCTGGGCTCCATTAGATCTTTACTCTAAAAACATCAAACAAAACAAAAATAAAGAAATGAACCTATCAGAGGAAGCTGTGAGGTACCCACCTTGCTTTAGTTACTGCCAACCAGTAAGTCCTCCACGGTTCCTGGAATTTCAGGGAGCCCACAGGACTTTGTTTTTAAACCTCATTAATTCTAGTTGACCTCTCCTTTGAAACCATGCCACAATTATTTAAAGAGGAGAGATTTATCCTAAATAATTTGCTATCTTTAAAGTAGAAGAATGTAGGAGGTTAAAAGCCAGATGCTACACTTGCCACAGGGGCTAACGACTTTAATTAAATAGAGTGTGCCACAGGTGGAAATTTTTTGCTATATTATGGGTTTCTTTTTTTTTTGTAATTATATTTTTTATTTGTTTTGTGTGTGTGTGTGTGTGTGTGTGTGTGTGTGTGTGTGTGTGTGTGTGTGTGACAACTTGGGGAGTCAGTTTTCCCCTTTCTCCATGTCGGTTCTGGGGATGGGACTCTTGTCTGTTATGGTTGGTAGCAAGGGTCTTTGCAGGGCGCCGGTTGTGGGTTATGGGAGTGTAGACCCACGCCYGCCAGAGCTCGTGACTCTGAGCAGGCTGACTCTGGGCAGGCTGACTCGGGAGCTAGACTCCCACAGAGCTGCCGGGTGAGGCACTCTYGACCTTGTGCCAGGGGTGAGGATTGGGCAGTCCTTTTGGGGAGTAACCCAGGGAGTGGCAGGACTGAGCTCAAAGGCAACAGGTTCGCAGTCTTGGACACTGCAGGCGCTGGGTCCCTGAAGGTTGAGGGGAAAAGGGGCAGGGAAGAGCCCCGACTGGGCTCCGCTGGGACGAGAGTCCGTGGCTTGGGTTGGTGGCCATCACGGCTGGGGACGCTCGGAGGCCTTCTAGAGGGAGACTAGACACATGGCTCTTAGGAGAAGACCTGCCCCATTGTTTCAGCACAGCGAGCCCAGATGCAGTTCATGGTTTTGAGCTTATTGTAGAGAAGAAGCTGGCCATAGCCACATGGAGAGAGGGGGAAGGGAATGGGGAGAGAGAACAAGAGAGTAAGAGAAGAGAGAGCAAGAGAGTAAGAGAAGAGAGAGCAAGAGAGTAAGAGAAGAGAGAGCAAGAGAGAGGAAGAGAGAGGGAAGGGGGCCAGCAGCCCCTCTTATAGTGGGCTGGGCCTACTTGGCTGTTGACAGGTAACTGTGGGGCGGAGCATACCTGACTATTGCCAGGTGACTGTGGGGGATGGAGTCCTGACAGAATACCAGGGGCTTGGGGCGTTGCCCTACATGACTGATTGCCACAGGAGTATGGAGTTGAGGGCTTCGTGTCAGAAGCCTGGTGTCTGGAAGCGAGGGGCCATCCCTTGTAGAACTAATCTACGGGGTCTCTGGAAGTCAAGCCTTGCTCAACCAGAACGCAGACTGCCTTTCACGGCCCTACATGTCTTTAGCTGCTGAGCTAAAGTTCGGTAGTGTGGTTTTGAAATGAGGTGGTGGGTTCCTTCTGAGGAGGGTTTCACAGGGTATAGCTCATTCAGATTATGAATCTTCTTAATGCCCAGAAGTTAGGTTTAACTGGGTAACTTGGTTTGTGAAAAACAAGTTAAATGACACATTTGGAATCTTTATAATCGATTTTATACGTGTGTGTGTGTGTGTGTTTTCTAATATACAACAACCCCTAACCCAGTAGCTTTTGCTGTTTGTTTAGAGATCTCATTGTGTAACCCAGGCTGGCCCCGAACTTGTGATTTTTACTGTCTCAGCCTCCATAGTCTTGCCGTTACAAGTATATATGCCATCGCATGTATCTCCCAACTGAGAGGAGGCAGAGTTTCAGAAACCAGAAGTGGTAGGCAGTAACAGCGAAAATGGCTTTTGGGGGACTGTCGCCTGTGCCCTGGACTGCTCGCAGCTTGACCCTACCTGCTCTTGGGGGTTGGAGGTGAGATGGCACAGAGTCAACAACACGGACTACAGAGAGCAGGTGGGAAAAACCGCAGCAAGCTCACCTGAACGCTGCTGCGAGCTCCACCCGTGCCCCGAGCTCCACCCGTGCCCCACTGGTCTCAAGAAAGCGGCGCTTCTAAACAGCAGTTCCTGATTGGCTGGCATTGTCTGCGCCAGCAATCCTTAGTCTCTCAGGCGATCCTCCTGCAGGAGATGCTTTTGGGGCTTCGTGGCCCGGTGTTTACGGTGTTTACGTCAGGCAGACCTGACGTAAACACCGGGAGGTGTCAGGAGGTCATCCCTCGGTAAGCACAAGCTGAAGACTGATGTACAGATAGATCATTCCCCCCCACCCCCCAAGATTAGAGGCTCTGAGGCCCCTGCATTCAGCTAGAGTGTCAGAGCGTTTTTTGCTTCTTGGAGAAGGGAGCTAATGCATGTAGTGGGCCTGGCTTGCTTCCTATGGAGCTCCTGGGAGAGGAATGCTTAAACCTGCACCTCCACTCCACCCCTGATCTTCAACAGGAGCCTGGAAACTTAATCTGGGAAATGTCCAGGGACAAGGGCTTTCCAGAGCAGAAGCTGATTGTAGATGAATGTCCGAGAGTTTCCACAGCAGCGCCCAGCGCCGAAACTGAAATATTRCATCTTTAGTTGAGGATGTTTCCCATTTAGTGACCTGATTTAAAGTATGTTAAGAAATATGTGAAATTAAATATTGGAACCTAGCTTTTTCTTATTTTCTTACTTACAGGCAAGCTGTAATAGTTTGTATTGCTTTCAGTGCCTTTAAATTCCCCTTAGTATCCATTCTTTGGTGATTTCAGCTCCCCTATCAATGGTAAATCTGATATTTGTTAGTGCCCACTCCGACACTACGTCATTGTGCACTAGTCTCACACAGTGGAGTGGGGGGGGGGAAGCAGAATTTCTGAGTACACATTGATTTATAGCTGTGTGAGCAGCTAGGTGAGGAAACTGGAGAGTATCTTGGTCCATGCTATGCTCCTATCACAGAACATCCTGCACTGGGTAATGTCTATAGAACAAAACTTTGGTTGAATGAGAAAGGTGTTTGTTGCCAAGCCCAAAGACCTGAGTTCAGTCTCCAGAACCCACATAGTGGAAGGGGAGAACCAACTCTTCAAAGTTGTTTTGTTTGTTTGTTGTTGTTGTTGCTTTGTCTCCTGTTTTTTGAGATTGAAAAGACAGGGACCACGGGATTGTGTGTGGTAAGGGCCTTCCTGCTGCATTAGCCCATGACAAAAGAGCAGAAGAGCGTGCCTGCCCGAGGGAAGKGGGCACCGCCCCTAACTAACTCACTCTAACCACGTCAATTCATGCACAGGGGCTCCATCTCTCCTCCTAAAAGCGTCTCTTCTCTGCACCGTTGCCGGGTGATGCCGGGTGCTCCTGGGCTAGGCAGCGGGTGTGTGGTGTGATGTGAATGGGGAGGAGGGTGGCTTCACACAGTGGAGACAGAGCATGGAAGCCCTTTCGTCTGATTGCACCTTTCTTAGTGCACTAGTGCTTGGAAGTAAAGCAAGATCCTAAATTTCGAGGGGAGGACCAAGGAGATGCCGCCGCCGGCTGCTGCTTGGAGACAGGCAGGAATGTGAAATGACGCCAGGGTGTGGGGAGGATTTAGAACACAGACATAGAGTGATTATGCAGTCTCGGTCAGGGTCGTTGGAGATTCGGGGGTTTTGTAGCAGGCAAAGCGGTACTAAGACCAGCTTGAGGTCTTGACAAGACAGCAACACATATCAAGATAGAGAATGGCCTGGGCATGATGCTGAGTAGTGCGTACTTGGCTGATATTGGGAAGACCCTGGCTTCAGTGAGCCGCGCCATGCATGTGCGAGGCAATGCGGCCCGGTGAACTCTTCAGACGCTCACTGACATGCAAGCCCTCCGTGTGAGCCTCYGGGGCTCCTCCCACAGTTCCACCGTTTTGGAGATCAGTGCCTCAGTCCAAGGAGCCTGGAGCCGGCAGACCTGGCTTCCCTTTTAGGATTCCAGAAAGCTGCCTCACTGTGTCCTCCTAGGGCCTTTTCTCATATCTCTGTCTATCTGACTCTCCCTAGGTACCAGTCAGATAGACAGGGCCCCACCCTAATAACCCTCAGTTAACTTAATCACCTCTTTAAAGGACCTGTCTTCAAACTTTCACACTTTTTATCCACAGTGAGACATTCATAATGGAGCCGAGCATGGTGGGGCACACTTTGAATATCAGCACATGGCGGAGGCGGAGGCGGAGGCGGAGGCGGAGGCGGAGGGATAGGTCAACCTGGTCTACAAAGAAAATTCTAGGGCAGCCAGAGTTATGCATCTGAGATCTTGTCTCAAAAAAAAAACAAAAACAAAAACAAAAAAACCCATAAATGTATAACTGGGAAAAGTTTTCATAGAGCAGAACTACATATCTAGTCTTTTGAAAGTCTTCTCTTTAGAAATCCCCACAGAGTTTTCCACTGGACATCTGATGCAAATGATAACCATATAGAGGTGTGCAAATAACAGTGGTGTGTGTGTGTTACAGGTAGCATAGAATATGTCATCCTGATGGGCAGGGGAAGAGGAAAGGGGTGTTGGTGAGTCTTGATTCATCATTGTAGGAAAGAAATACATTTCCAAAGGAGTTCAGTAAAAACACAGTGTGTATGTATATCATCTTAACATTGGGGAGCAAGTGGTGAAAGTCATATTTTAAAAATTGAAAGTAATCCCCTCCATGGCGCTGCACGTGATAGGACGCGATAGACCATGAGGCTCTGGAGGTGATGGTGTTAAACTTTTGTATGTTTCTGTTAGGCGCTTTTTTCATGTTTATAAATAAAATTCATTATGATGCCTGATGACTGATGTGCTCACAGGAAGAGATAGATCAAAGAGATGGGGGAAGGGCAGAAAACAAAAGCCGTCCGTGCGTCCCTGGCATTGTATAGGGAAGAAGGCACCCTGCCTCCTCAGCACAAACGTTCTGGTCTCTAACACAGATCTCCCCACACTCTGGAGACACAGGTCGGTCTCAAGGCTGCACCACGCGTCAAGCTGCACCGCGTGTCAAGCCGGTAGCTTCCCTTCCTTTGTTCTAATTCAAGTTCACCAAACAGCTATTGCGGCCATGGGCTTTCCCGTAGGTGTGTTTATGGGGAAATGTGCTCAGCACCATTCTTTTTCATTGTTAAGTAAATAAATTGACATTTCAAATTACACAGCTGCTCTCATGAGTAGATTTATGAACACGAGTCTCCCTGGGGACTGCCAGGTCTGGAGTCCAGGAATCGGACTCCACAGGACAGTGGGCAGGACTAGACCTGAAATGAAGACAGCACTCCAGGGCCTGGCTGTGAGTGGCATCTTTACCTCATTTTTGATAGCAGCAACATGATTCAGCATGGAGGTCCCACTGCCAGCAGCTGGAACCCTGGCGTTTCCTGGTAGGGAAAGTTCCCTCCTGTGTTGATTTCTGCAGGAGTCTGAGGAGGTACCTACAGCTTCAGGGTTGACACCCAGGCCTGCCTTGGAATAGGTACTTTGCCAATTATTTACACCATTTTCCTGAACTACTGTTTACACTATGGATTAATTCATTTCAACGCTCACCTTGACTAATGAACAGGACATTTTGTTGGAAGATACACAGGCCTAAGGATGAGCTCTAAAATCCAAGAAGGTAACCCAGCTAAGTGCCCATCAGATAGGGGGCATGGTAGCACATCAGGGGAGTCTTGTTCCGACTTCAAGGGAGGGGTGTTCTGGCACCAATCCAATGTGCACGAACCGTCATGGCATTATGCTAATGAATCAGCTCAGCATCCAGTAGGCTGTGATGAGAAGGTGTGTTCCTTCTTAGTCTAGGACTAGTTTACACAGCAAGATTCTGTCTGAAAAGAAGGAAAGAAAGGAAAATAAAAGCAAAGCCACCCCCCACAAAAAAACAAAAAATAAAAACAAACCTCCCAAACCCCAGACTAAAACAGTCTACGTGACTCCACTCATACAAAATGTCTAGAATAGTCAAAAAGAAACAGAAAGTACAATGTGGTTTCCCGGAATGGGAAGTCGGACTTTCATGAATATACATTTTACATTTTACAAGATGAAGAGTTTTGGGGATGTTATTTAACCACAATTTGTTTTGTTTTGTTTTGTTTTGTTTTGTGTTGTGGTGAGGTTTCTCTGTGTAGCCCTGGCTGTCCTGGAACTCGCTCTGTGACCAGACTGGCCTCTAACTCAGGAGATCTGCCTGCCTTTGCCTCCTGGAGTGTTGGGATTAAAGGCATGTGTCACATGCCTTGTTTAGCAGCAATTTAATGTCAGCGAACCCTATACATACAATGGTTAAGATACTAAATTTTAGTAGCCGGGCACTCCAGAGGCAGGCAGATCTCTGAGTTTGAGGCCAACCTGGTCTACAGGCCAAGTATATTTTAATTTGCTACCAAACAAATGAGTGGGGAGGGAAGAAAGGATTTTACTTCCTGCTCCAAGTTTACTACAACTTTATGAGAGACCAAACTTGCTGGCTGGGACTTTATTATCGGAATACAGACAAAATAGAAGTTAATAATTAYGTAATTCCCCTAGTTTTTAAAAATTCTTTTGTTAGAATCCTTCCACTGATGCTGAGGAAACAAGACCCAGGAGACTGGGAACAGTATCTTTCATTCTTGGGTCCCGTTGGAGCACATCAGGCTGGACGGAGCCGAACCACAAGCCCTCCTTTGCCCTGTAGATGACGCTAGAACTGTAGTGCACCTCCAAGACCRTAGGGGGCGCTCTAGCTGGACCGCTCCTTCCCGACCTCTATTACTCCTTCCTTCTTCCGGTTCCGCCCCTCCTGCGGCTAACTCACACTGCGCATGCGACGACTGGTGGTCAGCGGGACGATGGCGGCCTCTTCAAGTGGTGAGAAGGAAAAGGAGCGGATGGGAGGCGTTTCGGGNACTGAGTCTTTGATGATCGTGTACAGTAGCTGGTGCGTGCTGAAGTGTTTATAGTCATCGTGAGTGTTCAGCATCTTGGGAAGACCATACAATCAGGTGGGGCAGGCAGCAATTTAAACAGTTTCTTTTGTATTTTTAGTGTGTTATAAAAAGTTTTCACTAGATATCTGAGGCTGGCCTGAGTCCTCCCAAATACCGAGTTTACAGGTAAAGTATCACCATACCCTCCTGATGGTTGTTTTTCTTTTAGGGAACTTATAGAAATGCTTGCAATTTCAAGAAATCAGAAGCTGTTACAGCTGGAAGAGGAAAATCAGGTAAACTCTGTTTTTGTTGTTTGTTTTATTAAAAAATTATTAATGCTGGGCAGTGGTGGCTMACACTCTTAATCCCAGCTCTTGCCGGGAAGAGGCAGGCGAGCCTCTGACCTCAAGGCCAGTTTGGTCTACAGAGGGAGTTCTAGAACAGCCAGCACAGATAAACAAACCCTATCTTAAAAAAAGTAAGAAAGATAAGTTAATATTTGTTTGAAGGTTTATATTTATTTTGTGTGAGAACAATGTGCTTTTTGAAACCTTTAAGTTGATACTTTAAAAAAAAAAAAAGCATTATTTTATTTTTGAACTTTTCCGAGAGTGTCTCGCTGCCTGCTCTGGAACTCTGTAGACCAGGCTGGTCTCAAACTCAMGGCCATTGGCCTGCCTCTGCCTCTGAGTGCTGGGATTAAAGGCCTGTGTCACTGTGCCCGGCACCATGATACTTCGTGATAGTACTTATGTAACACCATGCCTGTGAAAGTTCCTAGCCGTACATAGTGGCTCACCTTAAATTCCAGCACTGGAGTGTCCCAGGCAGACACATCTCAGTGAGTTGAGGCTCTTCATGGTCTAGATACRAATTTATTCCTTTACTTTTGAGTTAACCAACAAAGCCTTACAAAATGGAGACAAAAACAGTATGTTGGAAGGAAGTTGTTATTACAGACACCTCTGTGTTATTGCTTTATCCCAGTGAGACTTGAAATGAATGGAAATCAAAGGCATGTCACTCTGAGAAGCCGTCTATACCATTCACTCATAGTACAGATGCATTTAATTTCTTTTTCTGAGTCAGAAACTTCTTTTGACCTTACCTTCCCTTCTCCTTCTCCTTCGTCTCTCTTTCTTTCTTTCTTTCTTTCTTTCTTTCTTTCTTTCCTCTAATTTTGGAGTGGGGGGTAGCTTTCAAGACAAGGTTTCTCTGTGTATATAGTCTTAGCTAGCCTGAAACTTACTCTGGTCACCACAGAGTCATAAGAGTGGGTGAGCTGGCCCTGCACCTCACCAGGACAGCACAGTGGCCAGCTCCAAGCTGGCCCTGCCATTCATCTGCCCTGAGGTGTCCTGGGTGTCAGGATGTCCTCCCCTTGTCCCTTACTACCTACAGTAGTTGAGAGAGCTGGCCCTGCCCCCTTGCTGCCTGCAGCACTTGGGAGAGTGGGCCCTGCCACTTGTCTGTTGTGAGGTGGTGTGGGTACAGGGGTGATTCTCCGTTTCCCCACTCCCCACTCCCACCCCGGCCTCCTTGCCATCTGTGGTAGTCCAGAGAGCCTGAATACAGGAGACCTAGCCTTGCTCACTCCTGTAGCTTTCGAGAGTGGGCCTGCACCACCTGTGCTGGAGCTAGCCCTGATGGTGAAGAATGGGCAAGCCAGCCCTGAGGGTGTGAGATCAGGAGAGCTGGCCCAGTCCCTTGAAGGCAACAGTACTTGGGGGAGTTGTGCCTAGAACCTTGACTGGGCAGCACAGTGGAGCTGGCTCTGGAAGAGTGYGTGYAGGTMAGCTATCTGGAGCAATGCTGGAGAACTCCCTGATGGTACAGGTAAGGGAGAGCCGGAAGGCTGAGCAGCTCAGCTCCCACCCAGGCCCAKATCCACACACCCCAAGATAGRTATCACCTGTGAACACTGGGGACACATAAAAAGGCCAGTCCTGCTGTTCCAGAGCTGCAGGATCTCCACAACACAGGGCAATGGCAGGATAACTGGGCGGACTCCCGATGAGAATCCAACATAGATGGTGTCACGGAAGGCAGAGACCTCAAACCAGACCAGTGACCCATTGCAGTGAACATTTGGAAGTGGAGATGTGAGGACAGCGGGTGCACTGTGGGACACACTGACMCCACAGCTTCAGCCGGAAGATGCTGTCTGTGCTTCGCTTTTGTTGTTGTTTGTTGTGTTTTTAAAATATTGGTTGGAGGTTTTTAAGAGCAAAGGGCAGATATGAGGGGACAGGGAGATGACCAGGACTGGGGTGCATGATGGGAAACTCACAGAGAATCAATACTGATGTGTGATGTGAAGAAGCTAGAGAAACGGGGCTGAGATTCTTCATGTAACTTCCCTTCATCATGTCCGGGTTTCAGGTTGTTCATTGATAAGGTTTCTTTAGTAGGGAATGTGTTAATATAGAGAGTCTCTTTGAAAAAGTATACAGTTCTTTATTGTGCTGTGCCGGGTCTAAGTTCACCTGTTTAAACAAGTTTCACGTGTATTTTTCTAGTGTTATATCTTACACCTGCACCCTTTGGAAACCCCCATCCTGCACAATAAATAGAAGAGTCCAT
>BDUI01000933.1:127415-145507 GCA_002335545.1 Apodemus speciosus
AGAGACAGAGACAGAGACAGAGACAGAGACAGTCAGAGAGAGAGAAACTGGTAGAGGTAAGATCACATCAGGAGTGGGTTGATGTTCAGGGCAGATAGTTTAAAGAAGAGTAAGGACTGAAAGAGCTACTGGAAGACCTTTTGAGGATAGGCAGGGCCAGCTTGTAAAAGACTGAGCTGTGATTAATTAAGGGGGCTCTGGCCAGAGGAGACATAGTTGTGAGTTATTATAACTAGTTCTTGGGTCAAAATTGGTTGTATTGGTTGGGTGGAGTGGAGAATTGTAGGGGATGACTACTAATGGAGAGGTCTGCCGTGCGGGCGCTGTGCGGTGGGGCCTGAGGTGACTGTGTTGGTCAGTAGGAAGAAGACTGACTGACAAGGGTTTTGTTGTGTGCAATATGGTAGAGAACAGACATAAGCCAGGGACTGAAATTAGTGGTTGTAAGTCCTGGTGGTCGTGGACTGGGACATAGAAAAGGAAATAATGGTTTTATCTGAAATTGTTGACAAAGAATTGATTTTTATATTCCACTGTTTTGGGAGAAGAGGATAAATACTTACTTCTTTAATACTTTATTAATAGGTACAGGCTATTCTGGTCAACATTTTTGGAGGAATCATGAGATGTGATATTATTGCACAAGGAATAGTCATGGCAGTAAAAGATTTAGAAATCAGAATACCTGTTGTGGTACGGTTACAAGGTGAGTGTTGATGATCCTAGTTTTTCCTAACTGTTTAAATGATGCAGTTGGTAAGGTGCAAGGTTAATTTAAATAAATGATCTTGCAAACAGCTACATCTTTTCAACGAAAGCATTAAACACAAAACTTGAAAAATGTTGTTTTCCTGTTGCTGTGATAAATACCCTGATCAAAGGCCCTTAAGCAGTTTCTTTTGGCTTTCAGTTCCAGAGGACTGGTTGTCTACAGCAGTTGAAAAGGCACTGGGGAGGTGGGGAGAAGGGAGCTGACGCTTACATCTCAGTCGCACACAGGGAAGGGAGAGGAGGCTGTACACTGTCACAGCCTGTCTCTAGTGATGTACTTTCTCCAGCAAGGCTCTCCATCTTGAAAGTTCTGTAACCTCCTCAGATAGTGCCAGCAACTGGGGCCAAAAGTTCAACTACACGAGCCTGTGGGGACATTTCTCACTGGAAACACCATAGTGTGATTTTGTTGTTGGTTTTTGTTTTTGTTTTTCGAGACAGGGTTTCTCTGTGTAACAGCCGTGGCTGTCCTGGAACTCACTTGTTGATCAGGCTGGCCTCGAACTCACTGACACCCTCTTGTCCTGCCTGGTTAAAGGTGTGGGCCACTACCATCTAGCTTCACAAAGTTTTTTTTAAGAATTTACTACATTGGGCAAAATGCCTGCTTTGTGTAACGTGATATGCTTTTTATTTGTGATTTATTTGATATTCTGACGTTGCTTTTATTACCCTGGATAGGGTAAAGCAAAGTATTTCACAAGGTAGTTCCAAACTCTTAGAACATTTTTTTAAATCAAGTATTTGTGTTAAAATAATAGAAATTCCTGTGTTGAAATTCTTATAGTGAGAAAAAGATTTTAAATGCTTTGTATATATATTTAAGTTATTTGCTTCTATTTGCATAAATCATTTCTAGGTACACGAGTTGATGATGCTAAGGCACTAATAGCAGACAGTGGTCTAAAAATCCTTGCTTGTGATGATTTGGATGAAGCTGCTAAAATGGTAAGCGGGCTCTACTGACCCAAGGACACATTTGTAGTGTGGAAAGGATCTAGATACCTTTATATTCTAAAACGAGCCAGCCAAGTAGTGATGTTAGTGCTTCAGGACAGCAGGCTTAGTTCTGGGGCGTGACAGCAGTAGATACACATGCTGCTCCGGTGGGGTTTGCAGTGGAGGATAAAGCAGGACTTTGTATTCAGGGCAGTCAACAAGTGGGAAATTACAAACAACACAACATGGAAGATTCAAACTGGACAGTGCAGGAGAGTTGGGAGGCAGTGAGAGTTTACAAATTCTTCTTTAGAACCTCTTATACGTTCGTCTTAAATAATGGTCAGTTTATACCCAATCTGGTCTAATGTATATTTTTCTCTCATCTATTATTAGTTAGTAAATCCCAATGTTCATCATTTTGTACTTCTCAATCATGTACATGAGGTGAATTAGTATGATGATGTAAAGAAATTACTGTTATGTAAGTGGAATACAGGCATTGTAGTTGTGAAAGTTAACAATTATTTTGTACCATCTAGGTTCTTTGTTAAGCTTGGGGTCAAACTGTTTGCACTGCAGTTGGGTAATATGTAGCTATATTTCTTAAGCTATAGCCCTCCAGTTTTAAGATAATCACGTGGTGTTGGTTTGGCAAGTACTATGTTATGGTCCTATCCAGTCTCAGTCTGGGTTTAATGATTGTAACCACGAGTGTCATCTGTTTAGCATGTCCTTTTGTCCTCTGTATTTTCTCTTAAACTGGAAGTTCAGTCTGTAGCATTGACTGTTTGACAGTGCTTCCCCTGCCCTCTCCCTCCCTCTGCCCCCAAGGAGTCTCCGGGTGGCAAATGTCCATGTGTGTAGATGAAACAGGCTCTCTGAATCCACTCATTTAAAGTCTTACACCTCTGACCTCAGACTACTTTTTTTTTTTTGGTACTACTCTCCTTGGAGAGAAACTAAATTTTGGTTTTGGACATGTCTAATTCGTACATTTTGTATGGAAACAGGTAGATATTCTCTTATCATACAGATCATTGGAGGGTTTTGTTGGTTATTGTTACCTCACAAAATTGCCTTATGCCAGCAATTCTTACATCTAAACTCCTGTCCCACACATTAAGCCGGTAAGCTTTTTCAAGGTAGTTTTGTTTAGTTTTGCTGTGAATTATGGGTGTCTTGCAAGGATACTCCTTGTTTGTGTCTTCATGGTAAAATTTATCAGAACATATTTGAATTCTAGGTTATGAAGAATGTCAAATTTGACAGTCTTGTGTCAGTGTCTAGACTATAGTGTGACTTGTCAGAATAGCCCTAGTGTTTTAAATGGAAACGATTCTGTTTCTTTTGCCAGGGTTTATAATGGTTCACTTTTTTATGAACATAAGATTTGCCCTGTTCTCTTTCAGGTTGTAAAGCTCTCTGAAATAGTGACCTTAGCCAAAGAAGCCCACGTGGATGTGAAGTTTCAGTTGCCAATATGAGCGAGGCCTTGGTGGATGGCTGCGGGTATTAATGTGCTATTGTTCTTCATTATACTGTGGTCTCTCCTAGCGTCCCTTTTCTTTTAATGTGTGGAGAATGTAATCGCCACATAGGCACACATACCTTTGCTCTGCATTTGATTCTGCTGCTCAGAATGGACTGTTTATATAAAGAATGTCTGATATAAACACACGGTGGTCTCTTTTCTTGCAGCCATCTTTTTTGCTTCCCTACAGAATGTCACTTGCAGTATGCCTGTTTTCTGGTGTTCTTCATTGATAAGAGCCCTATAAATAAAATTACTACAAAGATAAAGCTTTATTCTTTAGTATGAAAATATATCTAATAACAGCCTCAGTAGGACAACGGTGTGTTATAACAATATTTTATATAAGAAATATTTATCTTCAGCATCAAATGGCTGTAAAAATGTATCAATCATTATTTATACACAGAACTTGGAAGCACTCCTCAGAATATCTTATAAGTATTTTAGAGAAGTAACTTGCTGATTATTTGAACATCGTTTTAATCATTACAGGACAATGAAACTGCCAGTCTTCATGATTCTGTGGTGGTAAAAACACATGTAGAACTTGGACAAAATTAGAATGCCAGTTTAAGTTAATAAAAGTTTCCCAATGTACTTTGGAGTAATGTTTTTTTTCTTTTAAAGTAGCAGGTGTTCATTTTATTAATTGGTCTAAGGAGCCAATTTATAGATCATCAGCTGGACATGGCAGTGCCTGTTCTAAAGCCGCAGAAGTCCTGTTCACAGAGCTGCTGTCTGCTCATACTGTTGTTTCTTTCACATGCATATTTGTACCTCTGAATTTGGGGGTATGAGGTGGGGCTGCCCTGTGGACCGCTTACTTAAAAATTCCTTTTAACACATGAAGTCTCAAATTTATAGTTAAAGGAGAGTCCTGTACACGACTATAGTTCCTATGGAGAATATCATAGGTGTTAAGTGTGTGTGCATGGCTGACTTTGGGGATAGGGTTTATGGCCTCCTGTGCAGGCAAGCACTTGACTACTACCTGGTAGATGCTAAATCTCCTCGGTGATAGGACCTGTAGCAGATGCACTTGGCTGGCAAGGAGGACCCAAAACAAAATCAGTGCTCACGTGCTTGGGGAAGCTGTCGTGCTTTTTTTGGTGAGGTTTTTTTTTTTTTTTTTTCTGGTAAAGAATTGTATTTAGAGAGAAATTTAAATACAGAGTTTAAGTGTTCAACAGTGGGGGCCAAGAGTAAAGGACTACAGTGAGAACCACGCCCTTCCCTGTGGGGACAGGGGTATAAAGGATTATAGTGAGGACCACGCCCTTCCCTGTGGGGACAGGGGTGTAAAGGATTATAGTGAGAATCTCGCCCTTCCCTGTGGGAACAGGGGTGTAAAGGATTATAGTGAGAACCATGCCCTTTCCTGTGGGACAGGGGTGTAAAGGATTATAGTGAGAACCACGCCCTTCCCTGTGGGGACAGGGGTGTAAAGGACTACAGTGAGAACCATGCCCTTCCCTGTAGAGATGGGTAAGAGAAGTGTGTGGTAATCAGTTTTCAGATTTCTGTAATGGTGTAGTCTTAAAAAAATAAAATTTAGAAGTTTGTGGTATTAAATTTAAGTTTCTATTGTAAAAGTTGAGAGACTAAGACAGTAGTGTTTGATTTAGAAGTTGGCGTCTGAGTGACAGCCTGGGGAGGGAGCTCCATTGGGGAGCTGGCATAGTGAAGCCATGTGTCTGCCTCCTGGGATYGGGTCCACTCAGTGTGCCACACCGACCCAGAAGAGCTGAGGCGGTGAAGCCTGAGTTCTGAAAATCAGGCTTGGCTTCACTGTCTGACGTTTGCTCTCCTACAGGAGGCTCTCTGTCGTGAGCCAGCCTAGTCTACGTAGTCAGTACCAGAACTACATAGATAGGCCCTACCTCAAGGAAAAAATCCTTTTTCGTTTTAAAATTTATTTTTTATTTTATTTTTCAGGTTTGTATACGGCAACTACTTTATTACTTTCAAAGGCAAACTCTTTGTATTTAGTTTGCTGTTTTACAACTTTACAAACTAGGTATAAAAGACTATAAATAAACGACATAAGTTATGTGTACCTAAAGTCCATGAAGGGAAGAAAAATACCTTGACAAATAAAAAACAAAATAGAAAAATCTACGGCTAACTCAAAAGATTGCTCAAAATTTGGAACATGTATGAACCAAGAGATGTTCAGCTAACTCTTTTTCAGAATGAACTAAATTATAATATGCCTTATACATTCTAATTATAATCAGTCCTTGCATATTCCAGCAGACTTGGAGTAATACAAAATAAATACACTCTTCAGAGTTTATTAATACTTGATGTTATTTGGACAAAGGAGTGAAAATATTGCTTCTAGAACTTTCCTTTACTGGTCAAAATTTAAGTGTCTTCAGACAAATAGTTGAGGCTATAGGGTGTATGAATTAATACACGTACCCTTCACAGATGAAAGCAAGAGGTCTCAGAACACACACGGTAATCATGTTGTGAACACAACCTTTCCCCTGTTCTTCAAAACACACCAGAACATTTCATTTATAAGATTGCCAGAAATAACTCAGAGCCTGCAGACACGTGGTGAAACAGCTTGCTTTGGTGCAGGGAACAGCTCGTGGCTGCCTAGTAGATTTGAATAGATTTTACCCTTCCAGCTCACAAGCCAGCGCCTGTTCCTGGGCTGGACACAGACCCGGAAGTTGATCTCCTCCCACCTGACCTCTGGGAAAGATGATCCACCCAGAGGTTCAACTTCATCTTTGTTTACATATGTTTTTCAGGCATCAATGCATGGGCACATCCCTTTAAAAATATATTAAGGTTCCCCCAAAAGGGGTAAATTAACTGCCAGTGGCTCTTGAGGTTAATGTAGTTGGGATGAAATGGCCTCTAGCAATTCCAGGTTCCCCAATTACATGTGGAGAGTTCTGGTAATTAATATGCAGCTAACTACTTTTACCCTTGAAAGTCCATCAGTCTTCTAGAATYGGAGTTCTGGTGTATGAAGATTCAGTATTGACAGGGTATGTATACCAAACTCCAGCCAGCATACTGCCATTTTATTTAACCTGAGTGGCCGCCTTGCTTATTCTGAGCTATGGTCACAGATACTGTGGCCATTTATGTAAGCTATAACATCAAATCAGGGAATAATAATAATTAAAAAAAAAAACAGAAAAAAGATTCTGAACCATATATTGTGAATAAGTAAAGAAAATCACCAGTAAATATTTATTGCATTCTGATAGGCATTGTTTTCTCATAACTATGCCAGAGTGACAAAATTTATTTTTTAATTAGTTTACAAAGTAGTAGGTTTCAAGAATGTTTAATACATTCTTGTCTTGGTTAAATACCCTCACCACTCCCTTTCGCCCCCCCCCCCCTCGCCCAGTACCTGCTTGAACCCTTTGTCCCCTGGCTGTCTCCTAATGTGTCCTTGGCTGTTTCCTCTGTTAAGGTGGTTCCTCTCCTCCTGGTGTTCTGACTCTCCAGGTCACTCCAGGTTAAATATACAATGTCTAAAATGTCACAGCTAGGATCCATACACAAGAGAACTTGGTCTCTGTCATTCTGGGCTTGACTATCTCTCATTTAGTGTATTTTCTAGTTCATGCCATTTTTCCCATTTCATTTTTCTTGCATCTGATGATAATTCTCCTCTGTACATGTACCACACTTTCACTATTCATCAGTTGATGAGTATCTAGGAAATTCCCTTTTCTGTTTCTTAGCTTGTCAGTAGAACACCAATGAACACGGTTGGCGGGGATCTCTGCAGGACGTGGAGTCCTTTGGGTCTCTGCTCAAAGACAGTGTGGCTTGGTCACATGGTAGTTGCTGTTTTACCTTTTTGAGGAACTCCATCCTGATTCCATCGTGGCTGTACCAGTTTACACTCACATCACCATAGAGTGAGCGTCCTCTTTCGAGTGTCTTCACAGCCTTCGTAGTCATTTGCTCTCTTGATCGCCGTTCTGAGTGCAGTGAGGCAGAATCTCAGGGAGTTTTAATTGTCATTTCCCTGATGGCTGAATATTTAAAATTTTTCCAGACATGTTTTTAAAAGTCTATTAGCCACTTGTACCTCTTCTGTGACTTGTTCAGGTCTGTGCCTCCCCACCCCTTATAATTGGATTGTTTTTTAGATGTTTAGTTTCTTGAGTTCTTTGCATATTCTAGATAGTAATCCTTTGTCAGATAGGTGTATAGCTGGCAAGAGTTTTCTCACATTCTCCAGGCTTCCTCTTCATTTATGGACAATTTCCTTTGCTATATAACAGTTTTGTTTTTAAATTTCATGAGGTCTCATTTGTTGATTATTGACTGTTTTTCAGTCTTCTTCAGGAAGCCCTTACTTGTGGCTAGACATGAAGTGGATGCCTTATGCTTCCAGCAGCTGCAGGGTAAAGGTGTGCGGTTTCTAACCCGCTGTGCGGGCTGAAGACTAGGCTCTAGGTCCCTTCTACACGCAGCACACGTCTTCTGCAAGTCTACCCAGCACCATTTGTGGCAGACGCTGTTTTCTCCAATGTATTTTTTGCATATTGTGAAAGAATCTGGTGGCTGTAGATGCCTGGACTCTGTGTATCTGGGTCCTCAACTCTGATCTTTGTGTATGTTTTGTGACAGTACCATGCTGTTTTTTGTTTGTCTGTCTGTTTTCTATGGCCCTGTAGTAGATTTGAAGTCAGATAATGGTGATATCTAGCACTATTTTACTTTTTGGCTTTTGACTTTTGTGCTTCCACATGAATTATAATTTTTTTACCTGTGGAGAATGTCTCTAGAATTTTTATTAGGGTTGCATTGAATCTGTAGATAAGTTTTGGTAGGATGGCCAGTAATTACTACATTATTAATCCTATCAACTCATGAGCATAAGAGGTCTTTCCATTTGCTAAGGTCTTCCTCAGTTTCTTCACTGTTTTAAAGTGTTCATTGTAGAGGTCTTTCTTGCAAGCTTGGTGGTTTTTGTTTTGGTAATTTTGAATAGAATTGTTTCCCTGATTTTTTTTTTCCCAGTATACTTGCCCTTGGTGTATAGGAAGGCTGTTGATTTTTGTATGTTGATTTTGTATCCTGCTAACTTGCCGAAAGTGTTTATCAGCTCTAACAGTTTTCTGGCAGACTCTGGTGTTGTGTATAGAGTCATGCCTGTAAATAGAGATACTTTGGTTTTTTCTTTTTTATTTGTTGTAATCACTTTAAGTGTTTCTCATTGCTCTAGCTGAGACTTTGGTACTATACTGAATTAAGAATGGAGAGAGTGGGCACTTTGTCTTGTTCCTGATTTTAGTAAAAATGCTTTGAGTGTTCCTCTATTCCAGAGGTTCTCAACCTATGATTTGTGACCCCTATGGAAGTTGAAAGACCTTTTCACAGGGCTTGCCTAAGGCCATCAGAAAACAGATATTTATTTTATGATTCATTACAGTAGCAAAGTCAGTTATGAAGTAGCAATGAAAATAATTTTATGGCTGAGGTCACCACAACATGAGGTACCGTATTAAAGGGTCACAGTACCAGGAAGGTTGGAAGAGAACTAATAGAATGTATGTATTTGGAATTTGTTAGAGTGGGTTATAAGCTGTGGACCACCTAGTCTAGTAATGGTTGTTTCCCAACAAAAAAGTCAAAGATCTGGTAGTTGTTTAGTCCGTGAGGCTGGATGTCTCTGCTGGTCTTTGCCTGTGTTGGAGTCCTAAAGAATTAGGTTCTAATGACAGTGAAAAAAATGTCCCAGCAGCAGGATAGATGAATCTGCCAGCAAGAATGAAGGCAAGCAGGCAGAGAGAAGAAACAAAATGCTTTCTTTTTTAATATCCTTTTATAGAAGGTGTGCCCACAATTTAGGGTAGGTTTTCTCAAGTCAAGAAAATGTTCAACAGATGTGTGAGGTTACTTGTGTTTTAGTTATTCCAGGTGTAGTTAAAGGGACTAAGGTCACTAAGGTTTTGATTCAATTTCTCAGCCTTCTATCCACCCAGAGCCACATCTGCAGAGGCAACATATTTAGGATTTCCATGACCTTGACCAAGGTCCAGAACTATTAACCAATATAATAATTGTATCAACTAAACATAAACTGAAGTAACTGATAAAGGTATAAATCAAAATTGTTTTTTGTGTGAGTAACTGCTGTGTTCTGCTGAAACTAATATTGCAAAGACTCTCTGCCCCTCGTCCACAAGTTCATGTAGTGTGGTCTGTGTGGTTTTGGCTTTAGAAATGCTGTCACCCTGACCTTGGCACTCAGGGTTGCTCAGGCACTGGCCTGTACTTGGTCACACCCAAAACCAAAGAACTCTTAGACTCCAAATTGGCTGAACGTGCTGATGGTCTGTCTGTAACTTTCTCTTGTGCATTATTTCATAGTCAAGTTGACCACCAAGGTCGGCCACCATACGTCYCATGCCTTTGATTGGGGAATTGAGATCATTAATACAGGCATTACTAAAAAGTATATTCAGTTCCCATCATTTGTTGATTTTGTAGTTATTTTGACCTCTCACTTCACTGTAAGTTTAGCATAGTTTATTATTTCTTGTGGGCCTAGTAGATTCCCCCCCCCCCTTGTCTCAAGCATTTCTTCAAATACCTCTGTAGATCTGGCTTAGTGGTCACAATTCGTTTAGTCTGTTTTTATCATAAAAGTTTTTATTTTTTCTTTGGTTATAACAGATGGTTTTGCTGGGTATAGCAGTCTGGGTTGACAATTCAGAGTTGTCTCTTAGAGTATAAAATACATCATTGTAAGCCCTTTGGCTTTCAAAGTTTCTGTTGAGAAATACAATGTTACTCTGATAGCCCTGCCTTTATGTGATTTGGTGTGTGTCTCTTGGAGCTTTCAATATACACCCATTGTTCTGCACATTGAGTGTTTTGACTATAATATGATAAAGGGAGGCTCTACTCTGGCCTGGACTGATGGGTGTCCTAATGGCCCTTAGACATGGATTGGTACCTTCTTCCTAACTGGGACGTTTTCAGTTAGAATTCTTTTGAAAATGACTGTAGCCTTTAGGATGGTTCTTCTCCTTCTCTGCCCCCAACCTTAAATTTAGTCTCTTTAGAGTGTCACGTGTGTCTTGAAATTTCCACTGGTACCTTATTACTGTCTGCTCTTGTAAGACCAGTTCTTCTACATTACCTGCAAGCTCAGATAATCTCTGTTTTTCTTGGTCCATTCTGTTCCTGATACTTTCCATAGGTTTTTTTCTTTAAGTTTTCCCCCACCCCTAACATTTCAACTTACGGTGTAGTATTTCYGTCTGTCTGTTGGACTCCTCAGTGTCCTGACGAAAGCATAGCTAGCGGATGAGACTACAAGAAGTGAGCCAAACCCTCCAGTTTGGGTAGCAGTTTTCTTGTGAGGTAAGAACCTTTCTCTGTATCTCCTCCCTTGGGTATTTGTTCCCCCTTCTAACCAAAGTATCCATACTTTGGTCTTCCTCCTTGAGCTTCATGTGGTCTGTGAATTGTATCTTGGGTATTCCGAGCTTCTGGGCTAATATCCACTTATCAGTGAGTGCATACCATATGTGTTCTTTTCTGAATGGGTTACCTCACTCAGGATGATATTTTCTAGTTCCATCCATTTGCCTAAGAATTTCATGAAGTCATTGTTTTTAATAGCTAAGTAGTACTCCATTGTGTAAATGTACCACATTTTCTGCATCCATTCCTCTGTTATGGGACATCTGGGTTCTTTCTAGCTTCTGGCTACTATAAATCAGGCTGCTATGAACATAGTGGAGCAAGTGTCCTTATCCAGAGACTGTCACACCTGGGTATCCATCCCATATAGAGTCACCAAACTCAGACACTATTGTGGATGCCAACAAGCGCATGCTGACAGGAGCCTGATAATAGCTGTCTCCTGAGAGGCTCTGCCAGTACCTGACAAATACTGAGGTGGATGCTCTCAGCCAACCATTGTACTGAGCACAGGGTCCCCAATGGAGGAGCTAGAGAAAGGACTGAAGGAGTTGAAGGAGCTTGTAGTCCCATAGGAGGAACAACAATATGAACAATCCTGTACCCCCAGAGCTCCCAGGGACTAAACCACCAACCAAAGAGGACCCATGGCTGCAGCTGCATATGTAGCAGGGGAAGGCCTTGTTGGACATCAAAAGGAGTAGAGGCCCTTGGTCCTGAGAAGGTTCGATGCACTAGAATAGGGGAATGCCAGGACAGGGAAGCAGAGTGGGTGGGTTTGTGAGAGGGGGAGAGGGGATGGGATAGGGGGTTTTTGGAAGGGAAATGTGAAAGGGGGATAACATTTGAAATGTAAATAAAGAAAATATTTAATAACACCCCCCCCCAAAAAAAAACCAACAACAAAAAAAAACCTTTCATCTTGGAAGTTTGATAAGACATAGGATGTGCTGAGGCAGGGATTCTCAACCTGTGGGTCACAACCCCCTTGGAGGTTGAATGACTTTTTCACAGGTGTTGTTTATCTGATATCCTGTATACCAGATACTTATAGTAGCAAAATTATAGTTATAGAAAGCAACGAAAGGAATTTTATGGTTGGCGGTCTCCATACCCTGAGGAATTATATTAAAGGCTCATAGCACTAAGAAGGTTGAGAACCACTGTTCTGAGCTGAGGTCAAACAGACCATCCTTCGGGGAAGCTCCTTAAGCTTAGGAACTAAAGAACTCAGAGGCTTCAGGAGCCCCCGAAGCTGACCAGATCCTCTAGACTCCTCTCTCCCCCCAAATGTGTAAGCCGTGAGGGCTGCAACAGGCTCAGATCATCAGCCAAGCTGCCTACAAGAGGCTCCGAGCAGCTGAGCTGCCTGACACAGACACTCCCAGCTGCGAGCTGCCTCGGGCTGTGTGATGTGTTTCAGGTTCCCACTTTGTGAGCCCTCACCCGTGCTCCAGGTTCCCACTTTGTGAGCCCTCACCCGTGCTCCAGGTTCCCACTTTGTGAGCCCTCACCCGTGCTCCAGGTTCCCACTTTGTGAGCCATCACCCGTGCTGCCRTGGGCTTTTGGTGATGCGACTGTGTTTGAGTCTTGCTCCTGTAAGTAACTCAGTAAAACCCACTGGCCTACTATGTTGAATTTGAGTGTTATCCTCACTTTAGTTGGTCATTAATTTGTCATCTGGGATGAGTCAACTTTGTGTCTCTCCAGGAATCGTGTTATACAACATCTATGAGGTCTTTAATGCTGCTTCAGGCTGAAATGCAGCCTGGCATTTACATATGAAACACTATACTATCATACCCAGTAGTGCTCTGTGTACATTTTGTAAACCAGTTTGATAGCTTTTTCAAAATATTTAGAATTTCAAATTTAATCTTTCTTGACCTGATTCTTTGATAGAATACAATAAAAGTCATTACTGGAAAATAAAGTTTTAGACATAGTCAGTCCTAACTTAATTTTGATCTAACACCATAAAAATGTCTTATAAAATTGTTAGAAAGGTTTCCAAATGCTTAGCTATTCACGGACTCTCATCAGTCCCCTGATCATGTTTTCAGTAGAGCCGAGAATAGCTCCATTGCAGTTGGTGAGCATGTCAGCACTGGAAATGCAAGTCAGCTGTAAGTAAAAACTCAAGAGAGGCACACGCCTCCTGCTCAGCCTCACCACACTTGGGGTTGCCAATCTCTGGAGCCCTAGAGTCTAGTCGTTCCCCATCCAGCAGCACAAGTCAGTGAGCAGAAGGTGGACGACGCGTTTGTGGCTCTGGTTGTCAGGGAACACATTCATTCATGTGTCCATTGCCTCAGAGGGGAATGAGATGGTTTATTTTTGAGCCAATCTGAGCGGCCATAGCCTACAAATGGAGGGCGGTCCATGTTCCAGTGTAGATACAATGTCATCATCTAGTTAGTTACAGAATAAAAAAGTCACCAGGCACTTGTCAGATGCATTGCTGGGAGTGGTTGGATCACAGCAACTAGTTACTCTCTGATGGTCTGTGCAGCTCTTGAGTCCGTGGAAGGGGGAGGTGTTAGTGCACATTCCAGAGAGAATGTTACCTGGTTGTCCCGAGACTGTTCTGTCAGGCATGGAGCTGAGCAGTGAAGGACTGTTAAGGGCTTTAGAATAAAGGCAAGTTGGTTATGGATCTGGAACGTTTCAGTCCACAGTCATGGAGATCTAATCAGTCAGACAACCTTTTAGAATCCTTAGAGTAAGTATGGCTTTCCCCCACTCCTGGGGAATCAGGCCACAGGTATCTGCTAGGAACTGATTACCCACTAGTTAAGACGAGTCAAGTAATGAGGGTGATGGTTCCACGATGTCAGGATGGGCATGTGAAAAGGAGACCAAAGGCAAACCGAGACTATCGGTGATTAGTTTCCAAAGCAGACAAGCGTCTTTTTATTGGTTTTATGTAGTGTTGGAATGAAGCAGGCATCATCTTAGAAAAAGAGCTGTTTTGGTAAAAGTAATACTGTAAAACAGAACAAACTAGAAAGCTATAAAAAAGCATGGAGAAATTAAAATCACCCGTGCTGCTGCCGGCAAGCATTCTCCTGCTCTCTGTAGAAGCACAGTGCTATATATAGGGCTATCCTTGGCACTTTAGAGCCATGATAGTTGTGAGAACTTCTGTGTCTACCTACAAAACACACGCACATGGACACACATGCACACACACAGTCCTTAAGGCTTTCATCTGTTTACTGAGCATGTGTAGAAGTTGGGTGTGTGCTTTGGTGTGTGTATGTGACTTTATATTTAACTCTTTTCTGTTGACCATTCTTAACGGATGTTAAGAAATTTGTGTATATTTGAGATAATCAATTTGTTATGTGTTGCGAGTGTATTAGATACGCTTCTGTAGCTTTGAATCAATATCTGACGTAGAAAAGTTCTTTTTTGGCACAGTCTTGCACAGTCACAGTCTCTCAGTTTCAGGGTTCAGTTCACAGTTGGCTCTCTTGCTCCTGGGTCGACGGCATGGAGAGGCTGCTGATCATGGTGGAAAAAGTGGTTTATCTGACAGTTCTCTCTGCTGGAACGAGAAGAGAGGAAGARGCTGGGATGAGAGATAACCTTGCCATTGGCCCACTTCCTTCAAAATTTCCCATCTTCTAGATTCCACCACTTCCCAGTTATGGCATCACACTCTAAATCCGTAAGTAGATTAATCCACTCTTGACATTAGAGATCCTATAATCAAGTTGATCCCCAAAGCCCATCACTGGCAGCCAACTGACACATGAGCCTTTGTGTAACATTTTACAATTTAAACCATGGTAATATGTTTGCTGTATATGATTTAATATCTATCAACTGTGTCACTCTGGTTTCTGGCTTCCATGACATATGTAAATATGTAAAGTCTTATTTTGTTTTGACACAAGATCTGAATTTGGGCTATGTATTTAGATCTTGTTTCCCATATGGCTTAGTCAGTTATGCAGACACCAATTATTTACATTATCCACTTTTGAGATGTCATATTTCTCATTTACCAAATCATTGTGTGTTCTTGGGTGTGTAAAAGACATTTACAGGGAGACTATAGCGTTTGCTTTTGTGAGTCTTGCCATGTGCTCCAGGTTAGCCTTGAACTCAGTTACGCAGCACAAACTAACCTCAAGTTTGAGATCTTCCTGTCTCAGTCTTGCTTAAGTACTAGGGTAACTGACCTGAGCCACTTGGCTTGCAGCAAGACTTTTACTTAGGAATTAGGAAAGTGATCTAGGTGATATTGAGTCTAAGTGCATAAAGCAATATGAACTGCTATGAAATAGAAATACTGGCTCAGGTACCAATCTAGATACACATATCTTTAGATTCCTTGTAAGCATGCAGTTCCTTTAGCCAGTAACCAGAGATAATGATTCAGCTAGGTGGGCTACACTATATGTAACACATTCTGTAGGTGATTCTAATACAGGCAGTCACTTGAGACACAAGATTAGGACAAAGGGTAGAAGAGAAGTGAACCAGTATTGTTTAATGCACCATTCACAGTCATGATTGGATCTCACTTTGGTGGGTTCCTCCCAGATCTCAAATGTTGTATGCACCTGCTTCAGACACAGTGCTTTGCATATGTGTAAGAACTCAAATTTAGAGAATGAGGCTGACCACTGTCTTCTTGAGTGTATACCACAGTTGTAGGTACCCTGGAGACTGCAAGACTACATTGGATCCTTGAACTGTCTTGGGAACTAAACTCTGGTCCTCTCCAGTAGCAGTGAGTGCTCTTAACCACTAAGCCATCTCTCCAGCCCACTCATTGTCTTTTAAAATATAGACAACGGAAGTCATCATTTTAGGCCTTATAGCATGAGGCCACTGAAAGTGTCAGTCGAAGGCCACGTGCCCTTTATATGTAACCAGGCTAAGGATTCTTTTTACCAGAATGTCAGTCACTGAGCACAGTAGAAGAAGCTGCTGGGACAAGTACATTCAAGTACCAACTTGACTAACGTTTGCTCCATAGACTGTACAAACAGAGCAGTTTTGGGTGGAGGACTGCCTTTATGACCCTGGGTAGGAAAGGACAAGAGACAACACTAGACACTGCATGTCAGCTTTGCCTACCAGGCTGCACTTAATGATAGCTGGGTAGAAGTCATGCAGCTTGACTTTCTTTCTTTTTAATCTAGTCTGTCCAACTGTAGAAACGCCAGGGAGGGAAGATGCAGTTAAGGATATTCAGAGAAGAGGCTAAACTTGCCATTCTGAGGCCTCTGGGTTAAGGGAGGGCCGGTAGGTTGGTCATGGCCATGTCTTTCTCAGAGAAGTGGGAACTGAATCTGGTGAGTACTTTGGTTTTTGCAGTTTTACATTTTTAGATTTTATTTTTAATGTAGTGTGTGTGTGTGCAAGGACCAGTGCCTGGAGCAGCCAGAGGCATTAGATTCCTCTAGAGCTGTAGTTAACAGGGATCATGGGTCCTGAGAACTGAACTCAGTTYGCTCTTGTAGAGGACTTGTATGTGTTCTCTGAACCGTCTCTCCAGCCCCCTGTGAACACATTTGACAGCAGTTCAGAACCKTCTTATCATTGGCAGTGCACCTACCCACAAGATTAGATTCCCAGTTCTTAAACTCTTCACCTCAATGCTCGCMCTTGACAATCATAATAACCAAGAGGACTACAGAGGTCTCTTCTAATGGAAGAGTCGGTGATTTTAGAATTCGGTTATGCTAGTGATTCTAAAATAGTTTTTCAAGGACCACCTCCCAGTATTCATTCATTCGACTCATTCTCACACACTGAGGATCTTCTAAGGGCCACACACGGCCAGATCAGTGACCCAGGATCCCTCGTTTAAGTTGCTAAGTCCCGAAAAGCATGCACCAGATATATAACCATGAGCTATGAGCCCCTGATGTGCTTTGATAACCGTCAGGTATGAAAGTCACTCTAGTCTAATCCAGCAAATGCTTGTTTTTAAACGCAGTGAGTACTGACCTTTTGTCCCACACACACAGTAGGCAAAATGTACAGAGGAATGAGCTTCCCTTTGCCTCTTACATCGGAGGCTGCAGCCAGCTTCCTTCATCTGAAAGGCCGCCAGAACGCCTGCTCTTGACATAACAGCTCTAAGGCAGCACATCAGTTTTATATGGTGCGCATGTCTGTCCTGACATTTTTCTCTTAAAAAGTGGTTAATGGCCTTTTGTGCTTGCTTCCTCCTGCTGGCATTAGTATTTCTACCCACGATGAGAAAGGGAGAACTTCCAGTTTGGACCAACTTAAACAGGTGGAGCTGGGATCGTGGTTCGAATGCACTCCGAGAAGTGGGCACAGCATACTTGGCACAGTTGCCAGTAGGGAGTCTCCGTGAGATAGAGAGGGACGAATTCTCCCCCAATAGGTTTAAAGATCGATGAACCAATTATTTTTAAAAGTGAAGAAAAATACAAATAATCAATTACTCAAAAGTCAGCTGGATCTCTTAAGTTSTACCAAGATAGCTCTGCTCCACCAGTAGCAATCCAGATCTTTGCAGGAAAAGAAGGCGGAGCCCAGCTTTCATGGCAGTCCTGAGTCTGGCTCCTGAGTCAGGMTCCAGATCTGCTGCTGCTGTTCCTGCTGCTTTTGCAATCTCACAGTCCCAAAGACAGGAAGAACCAGGATAGTAGACGAAGTGGCGTCAGTTCACAATGCTGAGGTGAAAAAAAAAATCTGCCTTTTCTGAACCACAAAGAGAGCTCGGAAGGGGCTCTGGTGGCAACACCAGTCAGCCAGATCCAGAGTCGTCGTACAGCGGCATTGAGCGGGTAGCCACCCTCCTCCATCTCCTTAGCATTCACCACTTCACCTTTTATCTTTTTGGGAACTGAGGGGACAGAGGTGGCCAGTGTGAGAGCTGTGGCCAAGACCGTGGGGGCAGCACACCGTTCTGAGTATTGGCTTTTTACCATCTGTTGTGCTGAGTGTTAGAGACAGAAACTAAAGATTCCTGTTATAAGATCCCGAACCTCCGCTGTAGTGTCAGTCTGAAAGATCCACTGAGGTGTGTCGTGTCTTCAGTTCACTCTGRATATAGCTAATTCTTGTTTCATACAGTGGAAAAATATCTTTGTTCCTTCCAAACCTCCTCCGTCCCTTGCCATTTTGTGTGTAGAAATACATGTGGACAGGAGTATTTGTAAAAAAGTGGCATCTTGGCTTTGGTTGGGTGTCTTCAAATGTTAGTTCTCAGAATCTCTTTTAGTACAGGCATGGGAACASTCCATCCACACTCCTCTTTGCACCCACGGTTGAAATAGGAACCTACAGTTTCCCGTGCATAGTCACAGCAGCCGCTTGGGGCAGGACTTGACAGATGACCCCGAGATGCAAAGGTTAGGTGGCAAACCCGAGGCTTCAGTGCTGTGACCTGGGCCCGCCCAGCCGGCTACCTTTGCTGTAGCA